>JAQLOL010000010.1:1682177-1696737 GCA_029783665.1 Naso thynnoides
GAAGTAGGCTGCAGAGGGTTTGTAGCCACTTCAACATCCAGGCTACTCAGGGAGATGGGAGTGCGAGGGAAGGCCCACAGTCAAGGCAAGCAGTCAAGGACCTCTCCAGGGCTGCTGAAAAGGGGAGCCAGTGGCTGAAGAGAAAGGACTCGATCTGGGCCTTCAAGCGAGCTGATGGCATCTAGGGAGTGAACCTGGGACGCTGGGATTCACTGCTGAACCCTCTGGAGGTGTCATGGGCCTATCAGCAAAACACCCAAGAAGGAGGGCGTTGACAACCCAGAGGATGCCATCACTCATTTGAACCCCACAGAGTCTCATCATCTGTGCCTTAAGTATGTATCTACCAAGAGATATCAACATCTAGTCCTACACAACAAATCTGAGGGCTATGAATGTTTATAACGAATTTCAGGACATTCTGGTCTGTAGCCGTTAGGATATTTACCCCTGTACCAAGCTGTCTGATGGCCAGACTGAACAATATTGCCACCTTTTGGCCAAAAATTACACTTGACAGCATTACATAACCACTTGCATCAGGTCAACAGCATTGTGCTGAAAAAAATAGAAAGAAGTTGACTTTAACACGCCAGCACAGTTTGTCTGGAGCAGCATCCTGGCGGATGGAGTCAGGGAAAGTTGAGAAGCTCCATCTCTCTCCGCTAGCTCTATTCTCATTAATGTCAATTTCATAGTGCTGTCCCGGGGCGATGCTCTCATAAAATGTGTGTCAGGAATACTGTCACATTTTGAATAGACTGCCAGACATCAAAAGAATTCTAAGATAAGGCTGTTTTTTTTCTTTCCTTTTTAAAAAAAAAAAAATGTTTGGCTATGTTGCTTTGACGAATTTTTGCCCTGGTGCCCTTTTGACCTTAAACGTGTGCAAACGCCAAAATTCAGCTGGTGGAAAGCTTGTTAAATATGAATGAAAGATTTGAAAGGAATCTACAGTACAACAACACAGTGAAAGGAAATAGCACTGATATGTCAGTTGCAAATGAGGAAAAGGTGCTTAGTAACTTTTAAACCATTCATATGTGTCACATCAGCAGGCACATATGGATTTGTGACGGGAGCAATAATCCTGCAGTAGGAATTATTCAACGAGGGGTGAAATTCAGGTCATCAGTAGTGTGTTTGTGTGTCTAAGTATATGTGAGTGAGTTCTTCAGCCCCCTCACGCTCTGGTTTTGAAATGAAAGAAGCCCTCAGCTGCATTATTCTTCCACTCACCCGCTCTGTTCTCTCTCTGCCTGTCCTTTTCCAGTCCACATTATGACAGCAAACCCTGCTGTGCTCTCTCTAACTTGGTTGCCATGGTCACAGTAAAGTTGTGGTTTTTGCTTGTTGCACTTTGGAGCTGTCATTTATCCTGTCAGAGAGGGATATGACTAACTTGTAGGGTGTTTTTCCGGCTCTACGGGGGATGAGATGTGTTGATGGGCGAGGCACCTCAGAGCAGCACCCATCCGGCAGACAAAACAGATTTACACCCAGCAGACTCCAGAATCAAGCAGATTGCAGCTTTAAGGGCTTTTTAGACAAGACACGACAGCCGCCTGGTAATCATTCATTTTCAATGAGGGGCGGGTGGGGAGGCGCAGCAGGCAGGGTTTCACAATCTGGCAGACGAGGCAGCAAGTGGGCTCAATCCCTGCACAGTCAGAACCGAATTACATGTATATGGAGCCTTAAGAATCTGTGACATTAAGATTAACCATACAACTGACCAGTCACTAGATGCCCTTTTTAGTGTTCTGCTTTGCAGAGTTTGAAAACTTGAGAAAAAGCTATTTAATTCAATTTTATTATGTTTTCACTGAACTCTGAAGTCAGTCCGAGCAGGGCGAATCAACTCTTTGTAGACCCCGGAGGTAAAATTTAGCTATGGGCCCTAATTGATCGCCATTTTTTCTCACTGAACAACAAACTATATTGGAAAAAGGACCAATCTACAACTGAAACCTTAAGATTTAGTAATAAAACAGTTATCCTCTTCATAATGTAACATGTCAACAATTCAGTTTCTCAAAAAACAACTATATCTTTTTGTTAGTATTTTGTTGACTTGTGTTCATTCATTATCAGAAATGTTGTTTTCAAGAATGTTGGGAACCAGAGAAATCTTGGATTTTAGTCAAGGTAATGGTGTGTTTTATTGTGTTGACTGTTGCTAATTTCTAGGATAAAACCAGTCAGACAGTCAGTATGTGTACATGCACAATTAGGCAAAGCTACGGTTACAGCTTGATTAGGCCGTTTAATTGGATTACTGTCCTTGTCCCAGTTCACAAGAACCACGGGAGAATCCATTTATTGATGGTAGTATGTTAGACTCCGCGGTAGGTGTCGATATGCTCCCTCTCAGCTGGTTGCTATTGAACTTTCTTCCTGTTGACCCATTACATAACATACAGCACCAAACATGCATCACACAAGTTAGCATGCAGCAAGCAGACTCCATGTTGAAGGGTGACAAGGAAGACAACTTTACAGCACTGTACATTTTGAATGTATCTATGCTTTACTTTCGGCACAAAGGAGATACACGCTCCTCCTCTCACTTATGTATTCTTGTTTTCTCTCTGTTTCTGCTTCAATTTTGTGCTGTTTGATTTTCTTGTCAGAGTCCATTGAAAAAACCATTCATTTACCGTTCATGTTTATTGTTGTTTTTAGTGGTATTGCTGTGTTGATTGTTGTTTGATCGCTGATGGCTGTACAGAAAATTTCCCCTCTGGGATAAAAACATTCCTCAAAGCTTGAACCTCGAACCACTGATCATGCGCAGAACGCTTAGGCCAGTTCAGGGCCAGTTGACGTGTTTACATGCAAGAGGAAGTCAATCCTCAACTGCATTATCTACAATAGGTGTTGTAGTCTGACTTTGAGAATTTAACTTAGTACAATTTTGGAGTAACATCTTTAAATGTACTTTTAAAGTCCTGTTTTTAGTCTGAATAACACATTAAACTGACAATTTCCAACATCATGTAAACATACTGAGTGACTAGAGTGGATATGACTGACATTGTTTAAACTATAGACAGGTCTTTCTCAGGTAAAGAAGTGCATACATACCTATATTTATGTCAAGCTGGCTAGCTGAGACCTCCAGAGGGAGCCCACAATAGTACTGCTGTTCCTCTGGGTCAAAATGAGCCAGCTGAGGTCATGGGAGCATCTGATTCTCCAGGGCTACTTCCTTTGGAAGTTTCCTGGTCACGTCTAACTGGTAGGAGACCCCTGGGCGTAGAACTAGAACACACTGAGGAGATGATATAGCTCATCTGGTCAGGGAAAGCCTTGGGCTCCCCTAGAGGAAGCTGGAAAATGATGCTGGGTAGAGGGATGTCTGTGCCCAGCCCACGGTAAGCAGCAGAAAATTGGTGAGTAGATGGCATTAAGATGAAAGTAGGCCAACCTCTTACCTGTAACTTTTTACATTAGGAGTGTTTTGTGACTCATAATGAATTGTTGTGTCAGTCACTATTAAAAAAACCAACCTCGGATAATCACATGTATAAAGGCATATCACAACACTTGAAGGTTTACTCTATTATGCATCAACACATTCTTCTGTTGCTCTGATTGTGGCCATGAATCTCTCTCATTCTTGCATGTTTACCCAGGCTGTATCTTGTGACACTCTAAAGGGAAAGAAGCTTGTTTGGTGATTCTTGTCATCCTTTCCCATTTGATAATGCTAGTTTCAGCATAATTTCACATTTGATTTATTGCTTGCAAGGTGAGAAACTCATTCCAACAGGATATGCAGCATATTGTAGTCATTCCTAAGGTTTTCAAGCGGTTCTTTTTGGATTTCATCATGACGGATTGGAAGGGAAGTACTCTACAACAGGTTGCAAGGCATGTAATGGTAGTTATTGCAGTCTGCACGTTGATTGATGTGAGGAAAAACTCTTGACATCCCAATAGGAGTGGGAGTGAGAGCAAAGAAATGGATGTTGAGAAAGAGAACAAGGATGTATGCTGATTATGGGATTGAAAATTGCATGGTTCTTTCTGTTGCTCTGCTTTATGTCTGTTGAGCTACAGTTTCACTTCTGCAATACAAATACACATCTGTCTCAGTGGCTAAAATCCTGTATTGTGCACACAAAGGTTCAGACAATCTTCAGGGGATTGAGTTTCATTTCTGTGTTTCTGCAAGATTCAAAAAATAACATTGTAAGTAATAAATGATTGAACAGTGACACGCTGTTATTTCACTTCTACTCACCATGTGATTTGTTTTAGGGATTCATGGTCTAAAGAAAGCTCACACCAAAGATCAGAATTGGAAAAATATACTTAAGGATTTGATGTAAAGTAGCTGGACCTGGCAGCTACCTGCAACATAACAGAGCTATAATTTACAACTCAAAATATCTCCATTATAAAGCATCTTTACTATATACACTGGCACATGCTCTAAGTGATGACTACGATAAACAAAACCACATGAGTTGTTTCAAAACCTCAGGTGTTTCACTTAAAGGTTCAGTTCACGTGGGCGTATGTGAGCACAACAGTCACACTCTGATGTGGTTTTTTGCAGTTAGAAAGTTGTCTGAAGAAAAACTGTCATGTGAGTGTCTGTTGGTTTGCACCCATCAGTGCTCAGCAAATTTCTAATGGGATGCATCAAGACATTGTTTTCGGTTCACTGACTAGACGCTCTCTGGCGCTGTACTGTGTTAGTTTAATGAGCGCTATATTAAAGCGGCAGTAGGTAACTTGAGGTAAGTATCAAAAACTTTTTTCGTTCTATTTAGAAAAAATGTCATAATAAAGGCTAGCTATCAGTGAGTGACATGCTCTGACAGTATGGCAAGATCTTTTTGTTTTTCCATGCCTCTGTTTTCAGGATTGGTCAAAATCTTGTTGCTCCTGTTCTATTTGTCCAGTCAGTGACACTCTCTGTACTCTCTGTCCTAATTGGCCTGTCTACACTGCTCCTCTTATTGACAGGTGACGTCGGTACGAACTGATTAGCTGTATGTGCCTTACGCTCTGACTCACCTCTGCCGACAAGAGAGTGTGTGCAAGCAACACCATCAGTTGGCTAAATCTTGAGCTGAGACGGACCAGTTTACTCTGCTGCAACTTTCCCTGCAACTGTATCGTCCGGACTTAAAAAGAGAGAAAGTGACAACAAACGCAAACCGGCACAAACGGCTGCAGCAAAGTAGCTTCCCAATGAGTATCATGCTACAGCTAACGTTAGCTTGCTAGCTTGTCGTAACTTACCTACTGCGACTTTAACCATGTAAACCCAATGTAAACAATAAGCAATAGGCTACACAAGGAAGAGGAGGAAGTGTTTTGATGCATCTTCCTGTAAATATCTGTGATGAATACACAGCTTGCTCGAACATGGCGTATGTTTAAATAATAAATACAACAACTGTATTAAATTATCTCTGACTTCAAACAAAGAAAACCAACTACAGGTTTAAGTATGCCCTTAGAGTCTATCCATTCTCTGTCAGGCTTTCACTGGCATTTTAGGCTAAAGGCTAATGTTAGTGTGCTAACTTGTGCAGCTAAAGCGCAGATTTTTAGCAGGTATAATGTTTGCCGTGCTTACATCTTTGTTTAGATCATTAGCATCAAAATTTTTTTGAATTTAAGAATCAATACAAAGTACGTCTGAGGCTGATGGAGTGTTATTAGTTTTGCTGGTATTTGGTTGTAAACAGAAGTATTTCACAAATTAAAAAATCGAACCCAAAAATAATGCTAGAGGGGAACTTTAGGAATCAGTAAAGTTATAATTATTAATCCCAATCTAGATCTCTTGGCAATTCATATACTAGAAAGGAGTTTTACCTTTATCACACTATCTATATACATCTTGCAACAAAATGATCACAAGAGTTTCCCTTCAAAATGATGTCTGGATCTCCATAAAATTAGAGATATTCCGCATCTTTATGAAGCATAAACTTGTGGACTTCAAAATTTTACAAAGCTACCATAAGAACAAAAATCAGAGATTTCTCATCTCAGAATTACCTGGAGAACTTTATCACTTCAGTGAAACAACATTTGCATAAGGCAATTGGCTTCTCAGCAGAGGATGTTTTATTCAGTCTTTATATCTTGTTAATTTGTGGTAGCTGCAGTGATAACCAACTCTCTGTCTTTCTTCAGAGAAGGATCTCCAAAATGTGGATGGAGATTTCCAGGATTTATACTTCAATGCCTTGTATCCAAGTCCCCTTCTAAATTCCTGACCCTGATTTCTGAGTTTGCAGCTATGATTATGGTTCCCAGTGGAATAGCTTTAGATGCAGACAGACTGCAGTTGGCCAACAGGGCTCTTTGGTTTGCAGTGCTCCTCTGAGCCAGCCAATCCCCTTTGGATGTAGAAATAGAAATCTCAATCTGCTTCTAATTGTAGCTGCTCAAAGGCCTGCCCATGCCACGGGCATGCAGGCGGAAAATCAGCAAAGCTATCCAAAGCTTTGAAAAACATTGCTGATTAAAAGATAATTACGATGTGACAGCAATATTTCTTACGATATTCGAGGAAAAAAGGATGACTGTTGGACCTGCCATTGTCTGCAACTCAGAAAAACCTTTTGCTCCGAACCAGAGCTTCTGATGCTTAACACTTAAAGTATAACCAAGGCTAAATACTGTATTTGAATGTTCTCATGAATTGATAAAAGCTGCAAAGCACAACACAGAGATGGTTGTTATATGTCTAAAAAAAAACAACATGGACACATACATGGCATTGGAATTCATTATTATACATTATTCTTTTGTTTGTCATTTGCATACACAACCATTATCATCTTTGCCTGATTATCAGCTTTTTTCCGCACTTCAAGGTAAAAAAAATACTGACAACTTGTGTTACTAAGGTAATCTAGTATAATACACTAACTCTGATTCAGAGAATATTCATTTATTTCACAACTTTGCTGTTTTGGTTTAGTACTGCAGCTGTCAAAGAACAGAATAAAACAGGAAGCTGTTTTCAGGGAGGAAAAACAAAATCTGGAATCACTATAAACTAAACATTTTACCAGGTGACCAAAGTGGAGCAATCTGGCTTTTAAAAGGCTGATTGCTCCACTATTGCCCGACTTTTTTACCAGGAGTTGGTGGAGACCAAAGGAGCTGAAAAGAAAGCTCTTTCGGGGTTCTCCCTCTCCAGCCACAGCCAGTGACCTCTTCTCTCGGCAGGCTCGGTGAGAGCTTTTGTTGTTCTCCTGCGCTCTATCATCTGACTCCCAGCTCCTTCAGGAGCTTTGCTGTGGAGTCTCCCACAAATCCCCTGCATCCCATCTCAACTGAGCGCACTTTGACATTCAAGCACTGGTTTTCAGACTCTGCTGCACGGTTGTTTTAGTGCAGTCTCTTCAGCTCATATGCCTCATCTACCATGTCCTTCCAGGGGACTGTGAGTGGGACTGTGAGTTCAATGATTAAGATGCTTCATTGAGAGTCGGACCACATTGGAGGCAGCTGCAGCCCACTTTTTAGGTGTTCCCCTCCTACCACCCAGTGCAAAGCTCTGATGATAAACTCTGTCCCCGTGATGAATGTAAGGGAAATAGTACATTCTGCCATGATGCCTACCTGCAGGTGAAGCCAAAAGGTGGTGAAATCCTTTGTTGTGACACAGAACTGGAGATCCCAGAAGTAGGCTTTGTTTGTCATGATCTCTGGGCCCTGGAAAAAACAGAAAGCCGTCCATTGCGTCTCGTGGGGCAGCGATCCTGAGGCACTGGCCAGGTCTAAGATTATCACATGCATTTTTATTATCCATTTAGCCAGTTTGTATTTGATGCCAGAAGATGTTTGCATATTCTAGGCAGCATGCAAATCCCTGCAACTCTGCCTTTTGTACTGTTGTGTCCACCAGGTTGTTGCTCAACAGGTGAGTGAGTGGCTATTAAATATCATGGTTAGCGTAAATACCTTTTGGCATCAACCCTTTTGGATTTCATTTGTAGGATATGCCACAGATGTAAAAAAAAATATAAACAATGGTGAAGAGAGTTTTTGGGGGAGCTCTCTCTCACATCCTCTGTCTGTGTGTCTCCCACTTTCTCTCTGAATAAGAAAAAATCACAGTGTCATCGTCATGAGTGGATAATAACGACAGTCTGTCCGGCCATAAAACCTAAACCTTTATCAGGCTATTTCTGCTTTGCATCTGTTCCGGAACGATGTAATATAAATTATAGAGAAATATAGATCATAATCCATCCGAGTGTGTGAAATGTTTGTTGCCAGGAGGCCTAAAAACAAAGAGGCCACAAAGAAAAAAAATAACAAGGAAGAAAAACAGATTTATACAGCTTCAAGTAACTGTTTTCATTCTTTAAACTTGACTCACTACATTTCCGATGGAATTATTATTTATTTCACAGCTTCTTCAAAAGTTCTTGTTATATTTTGCAGACTAAATAACTTATGATGAAATTATAAGTTAAGAACAACAGGCCTGGCCTGTATTAGCTTAACTTATCTTAAATTTCAATTAACTGTCTTTTAAATAACAGCTGAAATTACCTCAGTCAACTACAACAATACAATGCTGCCTTCATATTAATGAACCAATGATGATCATCTGAAATGAAACGAAACATTCTGAAGCACAATGCCTCATTTCTACACAGAGTACTTGAAATATTTCATGATTTTAAATGCATGTGGTTCCGAACAGTTAAGTCTATATATAATTATGGGCTGCTTTCGCTTAACTAACAAATGATTGAGTCTGTGTTGTACATTATTGAATGCATTTTTCTGTTGGTTTCCATTTATTGGAGTGTGATGTATTAACAACATTACATAATTTAGACTTGTTTGACCTTCATAATCCATTACAATGAATATACATATTTATACTCTTCAAAATGAATGAGTGGATTTACAAGTGCAGACTCATTTGAAAAGTGAAGCGACCTATGCAGCAGGCAGTGCTGGTAAGAGGATTTGAAATGTCAGAATTATGAGAGTTGGCTGCTGAACACAGTTCTATTAACAGCATTTGTGGGAAAGCAGACACACAAAAAGAAAACAATGTACATGTGGGAAAAAGTTTATTTGAATACAATGAGATCAGTGAGGGCAAGCGTTTTTATTGGCACCTCATGTAAACTTTAAAACAAAAACACCCAATATGTGATTTCTGCTAGAGAGTCGCTAGAGGCCTCTAAAGGACAACAATGAAAATAAAACACAGAGTTTGATGACAATACTTGGGGATTTGTTTGTTTGTTTTTGTGTGCCATTGTAAAGAAAGCGTTTGTGTTAAAGCTAGGGTAGGCAACTTCTGGAAATCAAGCTAGCTATAGCATGAGACTCCCCAGGAAACAACTCTGCTGAACCCTCCCTTCCCCGTCTTTGCTCCCGTTTTATTTCACTTGCTCTTTAAGTCTAGTTTGCAAGATTCATGATGAGACAAAATGGTTGCAGGAAAAGTAGAAGTAAACTGTCTCAGTTCGACTCAAGCCAGCAGACTGTGTCACCTGCAGATATGCAGATCATTTGTCTCAACAGCGAATCAGCTTGTAGCAACATCACCTGCCGCTAAGTAGCGCAGCACAGAACAGCCAATAGGAACACGCGTGTTCATGACAAACACACACACACACACACACACACACACACACTTTTATTGATCGTGGCTTGCCTTGTCCCTTTCCATAAATCATCAACTGTTTGTCATAGACTCTTGTGGGAGGCATCACTGCAAACAGTAATTTTTATTTCTTTGCTTTCTTTTCTTTCTAAATATTAAAAAAGGTTTTAACATTCAAACAAGTACACAGTATTTTGCGTCCTAACTTTTTTGCTGCTGGTTGCAGTTATTGCGAATTTGCACTTGTTTGTCCCTCTTTCTACAGCAGCACACTGCCACCAGAAAATAAAAGTGACTTACTCAGGCAGAAATTGAAAAGATAAAAGATAAATCAGTTACATTTAAATGTAGACAAAATTTTTAATTTTAAAAAAGGGGTTTTTTTAGAACGGTGTGGAATAAAAGAATTTCTTTCCCTCCTCAAAAAATGATTATGTTTGTAAAATAATTATTTCACAGTTTTGTGAGGTCCGAAGTGATTATTTGTTTTCCTTTGTGAGCCAATAGTATAATGCCGTGGTGACACTATGTTGTCAGTGAGCAAGATTCTCCAAGGTAAAGGTTTAAAGTTGTTGTTTTTTGTTTTGTTTTGTTTTGTTTTAAAACTATATCAGTAAAATAAACATCCAGTTCTATTCATGTTATGTTTTGTCAACTTCCTTTCACACTTTCTGGATGGTGTTATCCTGGACGTTAAAGACAGGTGACAAAATAAAACACACCATTAACTTGGTTAAAATTATTGGTTCCTCTGAGTTTTACCCTTTTTTTTAAAACATCTGTGTGAATGTAACACAATGTGTTAACAATGATATGGATAATCATGTTAAGACATCTTTATGTGGAAAAGTCACATATTGTTAATTTCAGATTCCAACAAAACTTGTTTGGATTCCAACATTTTAGTGACTTTGTAGTCCTGTCCTGAAAATTGTCGATACTTTCTCTTTACTTTATGTGCAGTGCTTGTTTTTGATTTAGAGTTTTGTTTTGTTGTTGTTGTGTATGATTTTGACAAAATACTATTACTAAAATATAATTTAGTGTTTTTTATAAACTTATGACGTCTAGCCATAACTTTTATAGACTATTGTACCTCATCAAACATTACAGGAAGAAGTCAATTAAACCACAGACCCCACCAGCCCAAAGAGACTTGAGGGGAAAATGTCCTTCACTTGGGTTTGATGAATGGCTGCTCCCAGCACTTCTCATTTCACACTGAAGGTCAATTATTTTCTATGATATTGTGGGCATAAATTAAAGCCTAGATAATTCTGTTCACACATAAGAGAGGGAGAGAGAGCGAGCGCAACCATATTATGGTTGTTAAAGCTTTATGTTGAACAGGTTGGTCCACCACACACAGTGACAGTCTTATTATGTTCAATAAATGTTTTGTGGACAGTCCTATTGTGTTGGCATTTTAACCAAGACTGCCCCTTTAACAACTTCAGATATCAATAGCAGGATAAGTCAATGTCTGTTAGGTTAGTACAAGGTGAAAAATGACCAGATAATGTTTACTGTGCGGATAATTAACTAAGTCATTAGCCATGATACACAGCTATCGGTGCATTAAAGCCTTTGAGTTTTACTGGCTGGTCAGGCACTCCAGCGCCTGAGGCCAAGCAGGTGTGAGGGAGGAAAAAAGAGAAAAAGGAAACAGAAATCAATACTATATTACCTCAATTAAACTTGAATAACACCCCCCACACACACACACAGCCCCCACCCCGCTCAAGGTGCATACCCCGGTTTGCAGCACACTGGGCCCAAGGTGAACAGAACTCAGGAAATTTAAAATAAATCCGCAAAGCCTGCAGGATGAAACAATATGTTAAATTTAGAATTTAGCTTCAGACCTCTATCAGCTGAGCTGAGCAGATGCAATAAAACATCTCCTGCCAGCGAAGAAAACTGACGTGTCCGTAATTTGTCGAAAAACATCCACTACAAAAAGTATTTGGGAGGGTGGATTGGTAATTAAAACAGACCGTTTTTTGGGTGCAAAGTCAAGAGAGTCTTTGCTCTTGTTGTGCATGGAGTGGATGTTATGCAGAGCCTTAACATAATATCTGGAGAATCTGTGTGTTTACACAAAATGCAGAGATTGTTTTTTTCAGGCAAATGTGCTGCATAAAACACAGACATGATGATTCCTAAGTTACATGAAATCCTCTGGTAGTACTAGTCCCATGTGATTAGGGCTTAAATTGTCTAAATTAAAACCATGTGTTGAGTCGAGTGTGAGAGTTTTGCTTACTGTATATTTCAAACATACAAAAAAATGAAAGTAACAAAATATTACTATTATTTTTATTTTGTTTTATTTAATTTTGAGTAATATTAATATCATTTTTAAGTAATATTTTAGTCCTGACACTTTATGTCAGGGATGGCCAATATTAAATTCACTGAGTTTTGGTTGCCTAGGCTCATAAATGCATAGTCAAATATTTTGTAATATATTTTAATATAATCTATAGATCTTGCAAAATCACTAAATCTTCTCACATCACAAACTTTATTACTTCTGTCTGCTTGAGCTTTGTCTCCACTGCATGGTATATCTCTATAGGTCGATTCCACTTAGCTTAACTTTTGGTACCAGGTACTTTTCTTGATTTCTTTTTTGCTGATAGTGCCTCTTAAATAAATAAACCAAGATAAAATACACGGCTGCTGTGTTTTTCCACATTGGCTAGAATCTCTTTTTGTCTCACTTAAGTGTATTTCTCCTTCTCTCTTCTTTACTAACCTACACACATATTCACAAAAACATGCCTCTACGCACACGCCCTGAGCGTGGTAACGTATCTCAGCCTTGCTCTGTGCTGTTTTGTTGTTAGGGAAATGTAAGCACATCCTCCATTCTACTCCTCACCTATTTCCTCTCTCTCTCTCTCTCTCTGTCTCACAAACACACAAACACACTCTTGCTTTACATTGTTACTCTAGTTAGTGTAGTTGGTTTGCTTATGTTAGAACTGTTTGTGTTGTAGTTGTAGCTGAACAATGGATGCTTGTTGATGGAAGTGTTTATGGCCATAGCAGGCATTTCTATACATGGTCTCCCCATTTTCAGAGGCTCAAAAATAATTGGACAAACTACAGAAGCATCGTATATCTGCTCGGATTGGCATAACGACTGTCTGGCAATGTGTGACTGTGTTCTGTGTCGCAGTGAATGAATCGTATCTCACCAATTTGATACGCTCTCCAAGCAAGACGAAAACGGCAGAGATGAATCTAAATGATGACGAATCCCCCCTGACGTCATTGCAGCCCTTGGAGGTGGGGCCAGCACGTCTTGGCTCCACTCCAGAGAAGATCCATCTCGAGTGCGGCTCAGTGTAGTAATGAAACTGCAAATCAGCGCTGCACACATATATAAAAAACAACAACAATGCTTTCTCCACACATGTTTTCTCCACCCTTAAAGCAGGGGTAATGGCCCAAGGGTACTACCCCCACCCCCACCACTGCTCTCCGTCAATAGTTCTTCAAACACAACCTCTGTAACCACCAGTGTAGCTGTATCATTTAGCTAGAGACCAGAAAGTATTAATTTGAGCCAAATCTGAGAATTACGCACAAATACCTTATGCCTGTAGTCTGTGTGACTGTTGATATGCTAAGTTCAGTTACAAAAAGGGATTTTTGTGGTTGAGGTAAGAGGGGACAGTTTGTGTTGTGTTGGTGCGGTCTCGACTCTGACTGCTGTACCAGACTCTTCCATTATCAGCAACACAAGAGCCTGTGCATCAAGCATCAAGCTGCTAACTTCAGGAAAGTAAAAAGCCGACCAGTGGTCCCCTTTGAGACAAAGAAATCACATGGTCAGACTGGCCTGTAGTCCACCAGAAAGCCTCCAAAAATTGCAGTTTATGAGACTTTGCAAAGCAGCACAGCAGAAAGGACCTTCTTTTTGTCTTGCATGTGACAAACTTTTCTTTCAAGTCAGCATTTTCATTCTATAGGCATTGGCCTTAAATAAAAGCCTTTGTGAACCTCCCTCAAAAAGTCATCTCGGTTCAACCATATTGTTTGTAGTTTCCTTTGTTTTAGCCCTATAAGGTCTTAATCACCATTTCAACTAAGCAAATTTTCCTTTGTCTGATTCTAACACACTCGCATGAATATTTTGCAGTACTCGAGAGATATCTTCAGAAAAGATCCAAAGCACACTGGAGCACACAGATCAAAACTTTTATTCATGACTAATATTTCGATGCCACATGCATCCTCAGGGTGCAATCAAACTGAGGCAGTACAAATGCTCACATAACCAGGCAAACTACAGTGACTGCGGTTGATGCGGGTGAAAAGCTTTGCTTTAATCTTGAACACATATTTTGCAACCTGATCCTTCTAGAGTTCCTTGCCTTAGTTCTTACAAGTGTGGCACAGCCTTTGTCAGAGACTGACAAAGGCAAGTCAGAGAACATTACCTCTTTTCCACTGGTCAAAAAACCTGTGTAAACCCACTAAGATTGGGTTTTTGTGTGTGATGGGTAGGCGGACACTCTCTATTTATAATCAAGTCAACAGATTCTGCAGTAGACACGTTTTCCTCAACTAAACCTAAACTTGGCTTTAAATGTAAACGTAACATCCAGGTGAACATGCTAAATTCTGACGTATTTCCCAGTGCCTTTCTCTTCCTTCTTCATCTAGTGCGTCATGTCATCCAGCCAGGATCTCAATTTTTTGATGGACCTTACAATTACAGAAGTTAACGCCAATGAGCATAGAGCTGACGATGATTCCAGCCTGGCTTGGGTCTCCATAATGCCTTGAAAGCAGAGACCACTCTCTCTCTCTTGTTAATAGTAAATCTAGCTCACCCAGCACACACACACACACACACACACACGCGCACAGATCAAAGCAGTACTCCCTACCAGCCTTGAAAAGTTATGGTCTAATTGAAAAGTG
>JAQLOL010000010.1:1705789-1734490 GCA_029783665.1 Naso thynnoides
TGGTAACATGTATATGAAGACAAATACTTTTTTTTTTTTTAAATCCACAGAGTTTATAGAAAGCGGGATTTAAGTATTGTTTAAACCCTAAGAAAAATTTTGTGATTGTGAAAAATTTTGTCAGGCCCCAAATAATTTTTTGATTGTTTTGTTTACCTATGTAAGATGGCCAGAAGCTTGTGAGCCAACACAAGCTTCGCTTCTGACATTATGGTATTTAAACACGTGTCTGTTGTTGAGATTCTCATTTGTTGTTGGTCAAACGCTGTGAAAACAGTGAGTGGTGGGTTTGATTTCTACCCTGGTGTGAACCGCTGGAAACCATGCTATGTTTGACTATAGTTTGACATAAATCTATTGCTGGCCAACCCGAAGACTTATTGAACTCACCCTGATGCCGTAAAGCTGGAGACAGGAGGAAAGATTTAAGAAGAAATGGTGGACTGAGCAACTGAGGTAAAGAAAGTTTGATAAAATTATGGCCAGACAGAATTACAGAATTAAAAAAAACAGAATTATGGCCAAATGTTAATGTGTGTGACACTACATTTGTGTTAAAAGGTAACATTAGCTAGCGCTTTGTAGTTATCGGCTGATGTTTTTTTGTTAGGTATAGGGTAACACCCAGGCCTGGAATTTCTCATTTTACGAGGACTCATTTATTTTTAGAAAGCTATAACTAACAGTAAAATAAATAATTCAAATGCAGTTTATTTTCCCGAGATCATTTATTGGCATAATAACCAATGTGCTATTTATAAAAAAAAAAACAACAACAACAACAAGGGGCTACATTTACAACAAAAATAAAAATGAAATAAAAATAAAATAACACTTTTTTGGGGGAATAACTGTATCTAACACGTTAAACTGCCTAATGCAACAGTTTGGTTTTGCCACAGCTGTTTAGACACAGAGGGATGTGAGTGACTGACTTCTGCCTGAGAAAATATGGATACACATTTTGCATTTTTTAGCTGCATTCCCAAAATATTTTTTAAAAGCTTTCTACCTGGGGAAAAATGAACCAGTGTGACATTAGTGTTGCAGTTAACGAGGCTTGGGAATTTACAGATGTTACGCTAAAATTACATAGCATAAAAACATCATCTAATGCTAACTGGCAAGTGTTAGCTAACATTACAGTTTCTGACATAGACCTAAACGAAACGTAACATGTTAATGTTCGACTATAATTCTTTTAGGCATGTAACTACACTACTAATCTATCAAACTTTCCTTACCTCACTTGTTCAGTCTGCCATCTCTTCCCAAATTTTCCCTCTTTTGTCCAGCTTTACAGCATCAGGATGAGTTTGACTAAGTCTACCTGTTGGGGAGCGATAGATTTGTGTTACTAATGTTATGGTGGCAGTTTCCAGCATTTCATACCAGGGTAGAACTTGAACTTACCACACATCGTTTCCATCTCAACAACAGGCACTGGTGTCTAAATACCGTATTGACAGAAGCGAGGCACAGGAGAAAATGGTGAAGTAACAGTAATATAACCCTGGGCCAGTGCAGGCATGTTGTGTGAGTGTAAAACTTATCACTGATCCCCAACAACCATCCTACCACCCACTCCCACTCACAACCCATACTAACTCATGTGTAAAGACAAAAGAACTAACGTTATGAAAAATGGATTTGTGCCAGGGAACATCTTCATCACCAATGGACCAAGCTGATAAATCCAGTTGGAAGAATTGCCAAAACTTCTTTCCAGGGTAGTGGCACCTGAGTAACGAGGACACCAAGACCTTTTGCCCTCCCACTTTCGGATGTTAGGGTAATAAAGAGGTAATAACATCTAAAAAAGACATTCAGTCATGCAGATAATGTGACCACATGCCCCTAGTTAGAGGAGACAGCAGAGGGAGCGCAGTTTGCACCACAATGTAGTTGTACAAAAACTGCAAACTAAAGTGAGATAGAAATGAATGACATCACTCCATATCAGGCCAGGGTGGCAGAAGCACCGTGAAGCATACCAGAGCACCACCCATGATAACTAGTTGGGGTGTGAAGACAGGGAGCAATGATCATTTCAGTATCTTGTATTTCTTTAGGTGCCACAAGCGAGAAAACTCACTGTCACCATGTAACTGCTGTCGACCAGCTCCCCCAGTTAATGATATCACCTGCAGCGATCTTGCAGCAGCAGAAAGGAGCAGAAAGGAGCGAGAGTCTCAGTTTGTGCAATAACGCTCAAAGCACATGGAGTAATCATGTTCACAATTAATCTGGAGCTTCGATACTGTCTTCCGAAGTGAAAAGTCAAATTCTGCTTTCTCTGGGAGTTTCCTCTGTCCTGTCAACTTTATATTTACAATTTTTAGTTGGGCTGCTAAACTGTGCCACTATAATTGCTGCTGTTGCCAGATCCTGCCCTCCTGTTGAAGTTAGCCCATTTCAAGACGCTTGTTTGTCTATTTTGGACTTTAAAATGATTTTCAAAAGAGGGAATGAGAAGCTGTGCTCCTGAAGCTCTGAGTTTTGTTGACTTTACATGAGCAGTGCTGTGAGGGTAAATAGGCCTGCTCTCTGTAGACTTAATTAATATGAATCAATTAATATTATAGTATGCACTGCAAACCATGAACAGCCATTACTGCGCGCCTTCATTGTTGATTTTCATGACTACATCATTCAGCTGGGCGTCCCCCCACTTTAAAACTCATTCCGACGTCACTGACTCAGTGAGACAGAACTGTCGAGCTCACGTGATCAGGATGTTTTAGCCAGACTTCACCCTGTCTCTGTGGTAGTTTACAGTTGGACCACAGCTTTCCTTGTTAGAAGTCACAACTCAAGAGACTCTTGTATTCCTGACTTGTAGTCATATGAACTTAGAGGAGATCACTTGAGGCGCTAAAGCTAGTGGTTTCAATTACATTCTTCTTTTTTTCAACTTCATTAACCAGGTGGGGTTTTTTTAGCAAGTATAAAAACAGATATTCTCCAAATAATGAGAGAGGTTGATCTGGTTTCTAGTTTAAGAGTTAATTAATCTTGGAGTAGAAGATCAATTGTCACAGCAGCACAGGGACCAGGAAAGGAGCAGTAGATCCAGATGGCTTTCAGCTTTAATACCAAACTACCATCAGCAGATGGAAACAGAGGTGGTAAAATCAACCACTAAGCCTTCACAGTGTGCTGTATATACATGGTACAATGCAGTTCGAATCACAATAACATTTGCCAAGCTGTTAACCAGATTGCATTAAACATGTCTAGCCTGTTTTGCACACTGTGGTTTCCAGTGATTCCAGTTCATGATAGAAAACTCTCAGTTCATGTGAACCATCTTCATTTCTTTGCATTCCATCCATCCATCCATTTAAAGTGTTTATCCTGGCAGAGTGGTGGGAGGCGGCTGGAGCCAGCTGACACACACTCAGGACAGGTCGCCAGTTCGTCACAGGACCAACCTGTCAGTCTCACCAGTTAATTTAACCTGCATGTCTTTGGACTGTGGGAAGAAGCCAGAGCACCAGGAGGAAAAACATGCAGATATGGAGAGAGCACACAAAGGCCCCAGCTGTAGCAGTTCAAACCAGAATCTTCTTGTTGTAAGGCGGTGCTAACCACCGCACCATCATGTCTTCTTCATTCACAGTTATCACCATTGATTTGCAGTAGATTGTCAGACATTCAGTTTGCTGTTATTCCGGCTTCCTTTGAGCAAATGTTTCACTGTTGGCTAGCTCTCTAGTGGGCCGTATGTGCAACAGAATAATATGTACCCATCATCCAAGGTCTCTTACTCGCTACAGTACTATGACATCTGCTGATGGAAATTGTCTCTTGCCCAGTTTGACAGATCCAAGCAATCTGGAGCCCAAGGACACAGGACATAGACCTTGCCAAAGGAGGATGATCAACTCCTCCTCTCATGAACTACGACTGTATCAGCGAATCGCATCTCAAAACCTTTTCTTCTTTTTCTGTCCATTTCTTACTAACCTTTCCTTTACCATTCCTTTCTGTTCCTAAATATATTCTTTTCATTTTTTATTTCCTTTCCTTACATTTGATTCATTTAAATCCCTTACTCTCCTTTCCTGCCATCTGACATGTCTTTCCTTCTTTCCTTTTTCTGTGCCTGTCCTGATGCATTCCTTTCCTTTTTTGTAAGTTTCCTTTTCTTCATTTTACATAAACTGTAAAACAGTGATGACTCAAAGAAAGAATGTGCACAAATCTGAAAAGCTGCAGATAAAATAATGAGTTTAATGACGTCAAAAAACAGCATGTCTCTGCAATGTAAAGAACTGAGGACAGCAAGCATTGAAATGAGTCTTCAAAGTCTTGTGTCTGGGGATTGCACCGCAGAATTGCAGCATAAAGCTCCAAAATCTCCCACAGAAATGTTATCCTGACTCCAAAAGTTGTTCATAGGTCAGGTTTTTCAGCTGAGGTGACATTAGTAGCTCGTTCACGAGATGACTGAGAGCTACTAAGCGGTTATTTCTGGTCGATTGTATGAAATGATCTTTTAAGAAGCACTTGTGTTTTGTGTAACGAGACCACAGAGTGTACACAAACAGAGGAAAGTTTATATTACTGGAGCCTTTGTGTGTTGATTAGTGGTCAATCATGCATTACACATGGCACTAGTGGGACGACCCATAACCTCTCCAGCTTTAGCAGCACATGGACAGCTGACACATTCTCCCTATTCCCCTCTTTCAGACTGTCTGCCTCACTCCCACTTGCTGTTTTCTTGCCAGCTAAGGCCGCCACTCTGTCTGATTCAGCAGATAAGCTACACAGATTTAAATACTGTTAAATTAGCTAAGCATGCAGTAAAAAAAAGGCTCCTATGAGAGAGCTCTTTTCGTATTTACTGCGTCCTCAACACACCTTTTTATGCTGCAATCACTGACATTAGCCCAGGGCTAAAGGCACTCAGAAGCTTTTTTAAAAGAAAAACTCTGACCCAACCAGGGCTCTTAGCTGTAGGGCAGCAAACAGTTTGCACTGCTGTCTTTTCAAGTAGGCATAAAAGAACCTAAATTTAACTTGTGTAAGAGCTCCGTCTCTCATGAAAATATTCTTTGAGAGAATGTTTAAAAAAGTGTTTTCCACAACGTGGGTTTTGGATGGAAATTATTGCAGTTTGTGTCCGACTGGCTGTTTGGACCCAATAAATAAGCTTTACCCACAAGTGACTGCTACCACCATCACTGTAATCACTGTTAGAGACCTACCACCACCCACTTTCACCAGATGGAAGAAAAGAAGAAGACTAGAACTCTACAACATCACTGGCAGGCAGGGGAAGTGAAAGGATCCACCTGGAGCTGCCGGTTGTCAGTATCAGGCCTCATGCTAGCGCTGCTTCACCTGCTGTATTTTTAGCATAAAAAGACGGGGTGCAAGACTGAGTCAGATTTTTGTTGGCTGAATTTTCATGACTTAAATAAACTACAACAGGTCATGGATATCTGTGTTTACACAGTCGAAGAAAAACTACTTTATTACAATTTAAACATTATTTTTTGTTTTGTAAATTGGTTTTTATCAGTTTTATACTAAGAAGAGGTCCAACAGGGCAACATAAGCAGTCAGCTGATCAGATAAGCTGCACAGTCGGTGTCTGAACGAGGTAAACAAAGGTACTAAACATCCACCAGCTGCAGCTTGGCTCTCTGGTTCAATTTTTGCTGGATGAAAAAAAAAAAGTTTTTTAAAAAAGATGGCTTAAAGAACCCTTTTAAAAATTGAAATTTGCATGTTACTGTAAACTTTGGGCTTTAATCTGATCTCTCACATCTTTTTTGGCTACTTAACATAGGCTACTGAAATACTATTGATGTTGTAGTACACATAGACAATAGTTCTATGCATATTCAGCAGACACAAAGCAACATTAGCACTAGGGCTGCATGATTCTTGCCAAAATGTGAATCAGGATTTTTCTTCCTGAGAACTGAGATAATGATTATCTCACACAATTCTTATTTTTTTCTACAATAAAAATTTCTAACACAAAAAAAATAATAATTTAAAAAAATTGCTGTCTGCACAGGGCTTTCAACTGGCATGATATATAAAAGTGTCGGACTTAAAACTTAAAAGTCTCTTGCCTGGGGGCTGGGATTCTTTTGGGTTTTTTTTAATGGGCTTCCTTCCTTATTGCTAACTTGTACTGGATATTGCGGTGATGCTGGAGGAAGTTATAGCGATTCATAGTGTTGTTGTGCTGCAACAATGCCAAAGCATTACTTGCAGACCTCTTGTGTGTTGTCGTCAGGTTTAAACCTGAAAAAGTGGGATGTCCACCTTTTTTCAGCATGGCGTACATCATTGCTCTTGCTGTCGCCAACAGGATTTTTCTCAGCTGCGCTTATTTTTCTCTTTCCTGTCTAAAATGCAGCTCCACCTTCATGAAATAAACTGAATTTTGCCTCCTTCCTGCTCATCTGCATGGGACTGCCGATGCCGCGTCTGGCTATTTTAGCATCGATGACAGTGCAGCGCCGTAAATGAGGAATAGAAATGAGAGGGAATTGAGTTGTATGGCTGAATCATCAGCTAATCTCTGGCTGATTTAATTGTGTGTTTTGTGTGAGTTTGACTAATATAGCATGTGGAATTGTGGTAAAGTGAGTAAGTGAACATGTGAATGCAGTGTGATCTGAATGCACAAGGAAATTTGAGCGAGTGAGTCACCATCATTTAGAAATGAAATCGCATGTATGTATGTATGAATCAAAATCATGATTTTTTTTTTCAATTAATTGTGCAGCCCTAATAAGCATTAAATTAAAGTTGAGTTTCCAGCCACCTGACTGTGAAGTCCACTATCTACTTCCTTTAACCTCTGTTATAGCCTCTCCTGGCTGCTGAAAAAAAAATATGTCTCCGTAGCTGCTAAATGCTTCGTTATGTTCACCAGCTAGATGCTAATATAGTTAGTGTTGTCTGTTAGCAACTAGCTCATGGTGTCTTATGTAACTTGGATTTATTAGAGAAATTCTGGTTAAAAACAGTTATCCATTGCTGATATCTACATGTTTTGACTAAAAGTCTTCATCAGGACTTTGATGAAGACTTTGATGTCCTGATGAAGACTTTGTTTAGTCAAAATGCATAGACATATCCCTGCTGAATAAAGGATTTTTACAGTAACTTTACCTCAAAGTGCCTTGGACATTCCTGACTGCCTTGCTTTACTATGGATTTTGTCTACAAATAACCTGGACAATCGCCCAGTGACACCGATTAGAATTGTGTTGAGAGAAATGATAAAAGCTGAGGGACATCTGTAACATCACACATGGTCATTTTCTACATTGTTATATAAAAACGTTGGTTAGTGCAGGTGTACATTTTGTGTTTCCAGTCAGGGAGACTTAATTGCAGACTGACAAGATTCCTCGTGGAAGAAGCTGAATTCTTGGCCGTTCACAACCAGGTGTCTTTGTGGACAACAAAGAATTTTGACAAGGAGTGTATCTATGTGACAGCAATGCAGCAAGATGAAAACGAAGATCATCAGCAGCGCATCTTCGCATGAGAAATTATTTACCCTGAATAAAACTGAAACACTTTGCATCTGCATGCTTCAAACAAAGTGCTTGTCAGATCATCAAAGAGTGTGTGAAGCCCCCTCCCACCTCACCTTCCTGACAACAGATTAGGAGGGGCTGCACCCAAAAATGTTTTTTGGTTTCCCAGGAGCAACAATCACGTCCACTTGGAACAACATGGCTATGTGTGCAGAGGTGAAAAATAGGCAGGAACTGAACTTTTCTGTCAAGCTTTTTTTTTTTTTCATTTTCCACACAAATACAAGTACGCCTGTCACTTTTCAGCTGTATGAACAAATGCAACACCATGAAAGCCTTCAAGGAGAGCCTGTCTGAAAGTGCATGCTGTTATCCCATTTGTACGTTTACATCGAGTCTTTCCCTTTTGTATGACAGCGGGCCTTGAGTGTGGTCATCTGAACAGGTATAAACACCAGTGCCTTCAGACAAGGACAAAATCTTTCTTCTCACTAAAACACTTGAGATAAATAAGCCACAGTTTCAAAATAATGTTAGGGAAAGGGCACAAATATGGTTACTGCGATTATGCATGGCTTGTATGCAAAACCAGGTTATCATAGGGCATGCAAACATAATCTCATGCCGAAAGTTTCCGAGTAGCCTGATTTCTTTTGTAAGTGTAAACCTGCTGATTTGTACAACTTTTCATGTGTATTGAAGAAAACAAAAATAATTCATGTCAACATAAATATTTCTTTGTGATGATGATTTTTTAACAGCGAATTGTCCAAACACCCTACAGTTTTGTTTCTGAAAATCAGCTGTTTAAAAGTCACAGGAGAGAAGTGCTCACCACTGCCGAGACACACATGTTTACTTATGGACCTCGACTTGATTGCGATTCAAAGAGGCAGTTTCACAATGCTTATTCACTGTGGAAATATGACCCAAATTTTGTCAGGGAAGCTACGCTTTGAAGTTTGAAATTAGACGACGGAACTTTTATTCTGCCTTTCAGAAGAAGGCAGCTTATCAAACACTTTTCTTTTCATTTAATTCAAAGTGTTTGAAGACTCAATTAGCTGCAACCCCAGTCTTGTCATAACATCACTTCAGACTAACACACACTATAACAGAGGATCTTATAGAACTGAATGGTCAGTGGTTCAGTGATGTGAACAGGCTGTTAAAGTTGTTTCTGGCCACTATCTTGGAGGAATGGAGTGTGTTTTTAAAATGTAATGGCTATCCGAGTGACGTCATTTAAGATTCCCAGGCCATCACACAGTAACATAAACCTGGAGCATCTGGTTGTTGGATGTGTGCACAAATCAATTCTGACTCCAGTCTGTTAAAGAGAGCATTCTGGTCGCATTGCTGCAGGCTAGCACAACATAAAGAGATGTATGGGTTTGAAAAGTCATACTGTACTTTCAACATCTGTGCAAATACTAATTTTAGAAATATTTACATTTCTCTACTAAACTATAAAATAGGAGATTAAAAACCAACAATTGGGAAAAGACTATTCCTGAGAACGGACACATAAATAGGTCCAGTGAAACTGTTCACTGTTCTGTTCACTGCTTCACATCGGAAGAATCTGGCCTCCACATTCTGCCTTTAATCATGATAGTGCACACCTCAGTGGCCGTTTTCTAACCTAACTTACATAACTAATGTACTTATTTTAACTCAAACCATGATCTTTAATATACTCATTTTTGGGTCATTGATTTTGATTTTGGACTCCTATGGAGTTGAGCTGCAGTGATTAATAAATTAATTGACTAATCGATCGATAGAAAATTAATCAGCAACTGTTTTGATAATCAATTAATCATTTCAGTCATTTTTCAAATAAAGAAATAAATTGATCTGCCGTTTAAGTGTCTTAAACGTGAGAGTTTGCTGCTTCTCTGTGCTATTTATGATGATAAATGAGGAGTCTTCGTGTTTTGGGCCGTTGTCTTGGCCAAAAAAGCAATGTGAAGACATCAAATTTGGCTCTGGGAAATTGAGATGAGTATGTCCAACGTTTTTCTGACATTTCATAGAATAAACAATTTATCAATTAATCTTAAATGTAATTCGCAGGTAGTCAATAATGAAAATAATTGTTAGTTGCAGCCCTACTATAGAGCAGCTGGACACAACTGACCGCATGGTAAAGTCTGTGGATCTTCCTTGCATTTTCTGCGTTCTCTCAAAACGGTCTGCGTAGCTTACTCCTTCCCCTTTCCCTCCTTCATGCACACCTTCGCACTCTGCTTATTTCCAACGCCTTTTGTCTGATTCCTATAAACATAGCTAGGACACTTTAAAAAAGTTACTTGCTGCTTACGCTTCTAAATCTTCAGCATGACAAAGTAAGGCCACATTCAGACCAAGTCTGGCAATCCAGTGAAAACAAAGCTCTTTCCATTCATCTTAACGAGGCCTGGCTGTTTTGGCTGTGGCTGTTCCAGCCGCAGTAGCTGCTCAAAAAAAACACCGGATGCGCCAAAAAAGTTGAGATCCATTCAACTTTTGGAAAAACACAGCACAACATCACATTCACTTTCACACTATCCAATCACTTAAAAGGGGTGTCTGCCGGTGATTGACCAGAAAAGACGTAGAGGAAACATAAAAGACTTGTTTACGATGGAGCAACAGCTTTTAGCAGCAGCGAGGTGGAGGAACAATTCATCTCAGCAGTTATGACCTATCCTGAGCTGTACAATCCCTCTTGCAGGCATTACAAGAATACTAACAGACATGGAGTCGCCTGGCGTTTTGTTGTCATTCAAGTCTACTTTTCAGGTTGGTAACATTAGCTGTTGTTGTTCAACTACCGTAGTGGTTAGTAGGTAGATGCTAACAGTAAAGTCACCTAACCCTAACTTGATGTCACAGAATGGGGCCAGTAATGTTAATTATGTGACACTTCCACCGCTGAACAAACCTGCAGCGTTTCACTGGAGCACCAGATTTAGTCTGAATATGGCCTAACATGGGAACAGCACCATCCTTTAGCAGCAGTTGAGCTGTGAATCCAGCTCATGTGCTCATGTTGAGGAACCGCAGTGAATAAATTCACACAGAGTATTTTCCTTTTCTTGTCCAATAAACAGAAACACTGTCAACTTCTGTCTGGTGCTTGCCTCTTTAGGAAAACTACACAAAGTTAATTGTTCTTCATTCACACACACAAAAAACACTTAATTAGAGTCATCTCAAATACAATGTAGTAATCTGTGAAGCAGAGAGCAGAGCGCAGTGCTGTCTGAGAGGAGCAGGGGAGGGAGCTGGCACAGCACTGTGTGCACAGAGCTGATATGTCCATCTAAGGAGGTCCAGCACACTTTGACGTCAGTTTAACAACAGAAGTAGGGAAAAAAAACAACTCCTGAAATACAGTGTGCAGAAACAGAAACAGCCTGCAGGGTTCACTTCCAAATGCACATACCTCACTATGTGATGATTTGGCATCATTTAACATGACTATCTAATACTGTAACAACATATATAGGTCAGAAAAGATGAAATAGCATAATCTGTCGCTAGAAATCTCCAGCACTCATGTTGCTTTGGGAGTCATTAAAAATTGAGAGTTTTTGACAACTGCTTTTGACAATTGAGGTAAACTGTTCCTTTTAATAGCATTTTACTTGTTCTGCACCTTTGCACATTTGTTATATTTCATGTATATTTTATTCTGGCACAACATTCATTCATGCAACGAACATTGCATGAACATGTCAGGTACCTCAGAGCTTCAGCTAGTTTGCATTTTCTATTTTAAGAGAACAAAAAAATCTACAAAAGACACTTTAACAGCAAAAAAAATGTTAACAAACAACATTCACAACAAAGAAAGACAGCAATAACAGCAACTACAAGACTGCACTCATTCCATCCTAACCTCAAGATTATCAAGCAAGAATAACACTAAAACTAAAATATTTGGTGAAAATAGGAAAAACAGAACAATTAATTCTCAGCTGCCACAAAGAATGAAGAGAAGTTGTACAGCAATAAATAAAAGGGTTTTTTTGTTTGTTTGTTTTTTTGTCTTGTTATTTCATATCCAAAGCTTTTCCTTGTTGCATTATAACAAAAATATTAATTTACAGTTTTCCCACATTTCCGGGTCATATTTTTCTTTTGTCCGCATTAATGTAAAACTGAAATCTGAATTTAATATACATACATCTACACAACCACAAACACATAACTTTACACCTAGAATAAGCTCTTACACACACTATGATGATTAAATGAACACATTTATCCCTCTTCAGTGAGAGTAGGTGTGATGTCTCCCTACACTCTAATCCACCAGGTTTATGTCTGTTGGCTGCACTGAGACGAGCTTTTTAAAGATGATCTAATATTCAAATGGGTCTGACCAGGACATTTCTCAGCTCTGTTTTCTCCATTTCCATAGAAGGTGTATCCCACCCACACACTCCCTCTGAAAGTAGCCAAAAGCCCTTCATAACTTATTTTAATCTCATAATTTCCCTTCAACTTGACTGGTCATTTAAATCTAAGCTTGAAGGCAGAAATTATAGAGAGAGAATCATATAATATATCCAAAAGTTAGAACAAATCTGCTTACAACTTTTTCTCCTGATTCTGAAAACATGCCTCGAGGCTACTGATTAGTTTCTTCTTTACTTTCATAGAAAGTGTGTAATTCATCAAAGTGGTCGACCGGGCTACAGCCACACTGTGTACTAAGATGAAGGCTGGTTATGGGAGAAATTTAAAAAGTTCTTAAACAGCAGGTCATTAAAGTGTACATGTCTGAAGACATAGTTCACTTTTGCCAGACACAGAGGGACAGTTTTCTCATTGAGATTGTGCTTTTTGAAAAATTAACCTGCTATTAATTACATATAGGCCTGCAGTGAATATGATACGACATATAATTACAGTATTTCACTCCTACCAGCTCTGTGCTGGCATGATGGAGTGCTTCATACAATACAGCAGCATATGTTAAGCCCCCTGAAATGAGCTTAATGGCTTGTAGTCTACTGCTCCCTAGAGTTTACAGGTGTGCACTGCAGCCTGTGCTTTCTGTTTTTACTTTTATTTGAGACATGGCTGATTCAGGAAAAAAAGGCCATTTTCAAATGTTTTCATGTCAGAGGTTTCATGAAAAAATGCCTTTAACGATAGATAACAGCTAAATACATTAATTTTAAAATCATGCTTAAATCTGATTGTGTGTGTGTTTGTGTGTGTGTGTGCGCGCACGCGCGCGCCATTAGCTCTGATTAGTATACAGAATATGGATACTGTGGACTAAACGTTATTGACAATTATGGGTAGAAAAAAGAATCTAGTAAAATATATACGTTTCTGTTTGTTATAAATAATTAATGATGATATAATTTGCATTTTAAATTAGAATTTTATGTTTTTCTGGGCCTGCAAAGTTATGCCCATATGTATTATGAAAGCTCTTTTTCTTCAGATACCATAGGACATAAAGTATATATGCAAATTCTCTAAATCATGAGCAGGGATCCTTTAAAATTAATAATCAAACATTTATTTTCAATCTGTTTCTTGTTTTTTCTTTGGATGGTTTAGGTTATTCATTTTGTTGTTAAGGAAATTTTAAAATTCTGCATTGTTACAAATGTTGACAGTTTTGTCTGCCATTTTTTCTTTGTTTAATCTTTCAGTTTGACTTTTTACAGATTTCTTCATGAAAAACGTTTTCTTTATTTAGGACTATCTACTTCGGAGTCCTTTCATAGGGCATCTCATTAAATAACTATTAGCAGGGTTAGGCCAATCATAACCATAACCATCAATAACACACTGTAAGTGTGTTTATAATTTGTTATAAGATGTTTTATATGTTCATAATGTGTCCTAATGCATTATAGAGACAGACTTCATAGACAGTGTTACTGGTATTTTTTTTCTTTTTGCTGGTATTTTACATCTTCTTTATTTAGATGATATTTCAGTAGAGAAATGTTTAAATCTTTCTTTTTAAAAAATAAGTTAATTTACAATAACTGCTAAATTAGTTTAATTTCCTAGTCATTCTTATTTAACTTCTGCACTGTAGACTTTTTATTCACATTACACATGACAATAAATTAATCAGTTACATCAATAATAGGTCCCCTGTTTCTAAACCTTTGTTTAAGTTTGTGCAAATATTGTTGTTTTACATTGACTTCCATTTATTTGTGTAGCCTAACCCAAAACCTTAACCAGTTTATACCTTAGCCTAACCTAACCTCAGTTCATATTTTAGCCCAAAAACCAGGAAATCAGAAATTAAGTCATGCTGCATTAGGACCGGTCTGTGAGGACTACTGGTCCTCATATGACTACTGGTCCTCATATGGTCTGTGTTTATGCCAGCAAATGTCCCAAATAGATAACAAAAACCAGTACACACACACACACACACACACACACACACTTTTATTTATATTTTATTTTTAAAGCATCAAACTTACCCATATAACGCGTTTCCTTACGTTAGACATCCAATAAACTCGCAGCGCGAAGGGTTGCAAGAGGAAAATTGGTCCTCGCGGCTCTCGGTTCTTCGTCACTGTATGTTGACGTGTGGTTTAGTTTTGGCAGAGAGCTGCTGCTGTGACGTTAGCCAGCTAGCTGAACAGTTTCTCCTGACAGTGGATGGTTAACAAAAGCGGTGGCAGCTGACTGAATTTGCAGGCACAGTGACCGTAACGATGGCGGCTGACTGGGAGGAAATTCGGCGGCTCGCTGCGGATTTTCAGCGAGCACAGTTCGCGGACGCAGTGCAGAGGTAACCGCAGCGTACGCTACCAGCAGCTGCTAACGCCAAAGCTAACAGCAAACTTTCCCTCAAAGAAAGCCTGCAAGAGTTGCAAACTGTCTCCTTTATGTTCCTAACTGTAAAGGTAAGGCACATGTGACCGTTCTGTGAACCTTCCCACAGGTTATCGGAGAGGAATTGCATCGAAATTATCTCGAAACTGGTCCAAGAGAAGAAGCTGGATGTGGTGCACACGCTCGATGGAAAGGAGTACATCACGCCAGCTCAAATCAGCAGGGAGATCCGAGATGAACTGTACGTCCATGGAGGTCAGTTTAACACTCAAAAGCCCTGAAACAGTGGTTACATACTGTCATCTACCGTGCAGTGTTTCCAACAAAGACCTATCATACATAACCTTCTCTGATTCCAGTCTGTTATTACTCAATATTGCTATTTTCAAATGTGTCATATTGAGAATAGCACCTGTAACAGTGTATCCGGTCCTGTTTTACAGGTCGAGTCAACATTGTGGACCTGCAGCAGGTGTGTATTAGCATGTTTGGACATTATTTTGAGCTTGAGTGTTACCAGCTGTGTCCTGTGCCTCATGTCAACACAAGCTGAAACTCATGTTTTCATGTTGTGCTCATGTCACCACCTTCCTGTGGCTTATGTTTTGACCCCCCCCCCTTCAGATCATCAACGTGGACTGGGTCCATGTTGAAAACAGAGCAGCTGACATTGCTAAATCTGATAAAGGGGTCCAACTTATACTGGGACAACTTATTGATGAGTGAGTATGAAGCGACATTTTGTCGGTATCGCTTGAGGGACATAGCTAAAGACTTGAGATTTAACCAGAAGAGGATTAACTGAAGTGTGAAACACAAAGTGAAAGTGGGGGGAAAAAAAGCAATTGCTGTGAACTTACTGTCAAACACGTCTATCGTCCTGCGTTGTGTGTAGCACTTACCTGGACCGCTTGGCTGAGGAGGTGAATGACAAACTGCAGGAGGCCGGTTTGATCAGTATCGCGGAACTGTGTAAAAACTACGACCTCCCGGGAGATTTCTTATCCGAGGTGAGTCACACGGCAGCCAGGCTCCTCTGCCTCCATGTGTAAAGGCAATCTAGGAGAATCTGCACAATAAATTATGCCGTATTTCTATGTAGAATGAATGACGTCCTTGCATGGACTCACACCAAAAGCTCCAAATACGCCTGTGGGTGCTCAGGTCATTGGCATCATACTGTCAGCCCTCTCACAGTTGCTGGCAGAGGGGCGGGACGAGCAGCGCCGTAGACCTCACATTTGGTTATGATCGTCATTATTTATCTATTTTACCTACTGTATTAATTGTAAAAAGCAATGTGTGTTATTTTGATTCTTCTAGGTTAATTGGCACACGGTTGGCATTTGTTTTTGCGGCTCTAAATTGTGAAGCAGGCCCAGTCACTTACCAGATATCCCGACTATGTCTGCCACCTTCTTTCAGCCGTCTGTGACAGTGGATGAACAGTGACACATCTCACAGCTCCAGGAAAACGGAGACTGCAGTTATTAGTGTTTATCTTCCACTGTAGAGAATCAGAGGGAACTGATGTTTGCTAACTAAGGAATTTTTCTTGCTACGTGAAGACAGTCACATCTCAATCACCAAGTGACTGCTGCTTTGGCGTTGTCGCATTGAAAATGAGTGGCTGCTGGCTGCCGTCGACACTCATGAAGCTGTTGGTGTGAGTCTGCAGTTGGTCTCGAATAACATCATTTCCTTTTATTTTTGCTTGCTGACTTCTACCTTGTTTTTTTTACTTTATTTGAACTTTGTCTGCCAGCCAAAACAGAGTATCTATCTGATGCCTGTGTGTTCAAAACAAAAGATATATATCGATTTCTTTAAAAGGTGTATTACTCCCCCCTGTGTGGGTGTTATGTTATAGATGTGCTTGAGGTTGCACAAGTGATTTGGAGTTAAAGGCATTGACTACTTAACGTAACGTTTCATGGGAGCATGACGCTGCCGAGACGTAGCAGGGTCGTGTTGTTGATAAATCGTTGGAAACTGGTTTGTTGTGTAGACTTTTTGTTCTCACTGATACTCGATACTGCGTTTTAGACTGCATCAGAGATATTTCCAATACTGGTAGTGTGACAGCGCTGATATGTTTGTTTTCTAATCCATTCTAGGAGTTGTCAAAACGTCTTGGGAAGCTCATCCAAGGAGAAATGGACCAGTCCAAAAGAGGGGTGATATTTACTCCAGCTTTTGTTGCTCGTCACAAAGCGAGGATACGAGGGCTTTTCAGCGCCATCACACGGTAAACACCGAGATATTTTGTTCATCAGGCCTCATGCAAGACCCACTATTACTTACAGATTTGTGGCAACTTGTCCCACTCGCCAATTTTCTGGTACTGAGAATATAATTTTAAGCATAAAATCGAATCTACAAGTGGTCCAGCCTGCCAGTGTGAACACCACTGCTGTTCCAGTTTTTGGTTTTACTGTTTGTGAATGAAACACTCACTGTCAGTGAAGACCAGGCAGCCTTTTATAGCAGTTTGGAGATATTAATTCTGTTCACCAGCACTTCATAAAAAACATGTAACTACACGTGAACAGGTGGCTTTCATCAGGCTGACGCAAGAAATTTACATCAGGTTTGTGCAGCTAAAGTAACATCATGTAACTTCAGGAGAAAGTCTTATTTCCAGATCATCATCCAAAAACGATGATTTTGGTTGGTGGTTCTTCAGAAATCAAAGACCTTCATTCCAGAAGTTGCATTGTGTTGTTTCAAGGGAGTTTGGTTCATTTGACTGGGAACCCTCATATGAGAAAAATGAGAGAGAGAGAGTGTGTGACAGATTCAGGATAAAAATACCAAAATATTCTTGCATGAGGCCACGTGTCCCTCTCAATCATATGGTTTTATATTTTACGCTCAACGTCCTCCTGTTTTATTTTGTAGGCCTACACCTGTCAGCAGCATGATTGGGACGTTTGGATTTCAAGAACATCTTCTGTACTGTAAGGAGAGACGTTTGATGGTTTTGTATTTGACACAGATTGTTCCACAGTGTTTTAAACAGTAGTGAAGTTGTTGCCAACTACGAGAGGTTGAAAAAGCACTCAGATATTTTGCTTGAATAAGAGTACCAATGGCAGAATGTAAAAAAAATCACCATGCAAGTAACAGTGGTACTGTTTTAAAAGCTACTTGAGGAAACATAAAGAAGTATTATGAGCAAAATTCACTTGTTAACTGTTAAAATATATGATGTAGCATTTTACTCTTGTAGCTGGTCCAGGTGGAGCTCATTTGAATTTCGTTATACTACTGATCAGCCACGTCATTAAAACATTCTCCACGTATAACAAAACAACGTCGGTTTCTGCGGGGGCACAGGAAGTCTGGATGTGACCTGTGGTGTCTGCCCGCAGGGCGTTGGCGGTAGATCCTTTGAGTCTTGTGGGTTGCAGGGTGGGACCGCGGTGGATCATACCTGTTCTCACACGTCTCGGGGGTGTTCCATCAGACTGGGATCTAGTAAATTTGACCTTGTTGGCACCTTTAGCTTGGAAAGTGCTGTTGCCGTGAGAGAGTGTGCGTGTCAAAAGTAGCTTCCACATGAGTGCCAGCATCCGACTTTCCTCCAGCACATCGAGCTGTAATTAGATAATCAGTGTTATCGGCTTCACCTGTCGGATTTAATGTTGTGGCTGACAAGCGTTAATAGTTGGCACGTTTAGTGGTTTTCAACCTGGGGTTCAAGTCCCTCCAAAGGGTCGGCTGTTAAATCAAAGCGGTTGTCGGATCATTTATTAGACAGAAGAAGAAAAACAGAGTTCTGATTCAAACTCTCTATATTGTTTTCGTTAGGTTTTTTTTTTTTGTTCCCAAACAAAATTGGCCAGGAACCACTGGTTTAAACTTTAACCATCTGTTGTTTTTTTTATAAGCTTTTAATGTGTTTATGTAAATCACTGCCAGCTGTTCTGGAGGAGCTGGTGAACACTGGACGCCTGAAAGGAAGTGTGGTCGGAGGTCGGCAGGACAAAGCTGTGTACATCCCTGATATTTACGCCAAAACACAGAATGCCTGGGTGGACTCTTTCCTCCAGCAGAACGGTTATTTAGGTATGGTTTTTTTCTCTGTTCTTAGAATTTTATGACTCATATTTCTGTTGCATCCTGTTTTTTTTTTTTTTTTTAGCTGTGAACCTTTTTCTGACTGCGTATGTACTTGAAAAAAATCAATGCAAAGCCGTTGTCGCTCTGGAGTTGTCTTCCCAGGCTGCTTTCAGCTTTGACAAAATTAAGTTGATTGCACTAGAAATTAAAGTTGCAACTTGCAAGCACGACGACTTGAGAGGTTTGCAGAGAGCTTGTCCTTGTTTCTTTATGAGCATAAATAAAGATTTGACTTTATTCGGAATTTAGAGGTGAAATTTGTGCAGTTCAAAGACATTGATCAATATCAAAGACAATAAAAAACGAGAAAAAAGTTCATTAACTGTTACATTAACAGGATGAGAAATAGCTCCACATTCTGACAGCCATCACTGATGATAGAGTTTGGTCAGTAATGTGGATCTCAAAGTCTCTCTGTTCTGCTGTAAAACAAAAATACATTTCTGGAATCCTCTCTCCCGATTGGACGGGAGCAGGATACCAGAAAATGTCTTTTCTGTGTGCGGCAGAGCAGAGGACCCATGTTACTGACAAAACGCTCGATATAAGTGATGCTCGTTTAAGTGTAGAGCTATTTACCACTTGGAAAAAAATTTATTGGCAAAAATTTAAATACCACTTATGACACCTTTAACTTAAAGCGACACTATGTAACTTTGACTGCGACCCACTGCTTTGTAAAATGAAACTTAATGATGCATGTTAATACATCGCACAAAACAGCAGTTTTAGTAAAACCAGGTCGTGTTTTACAGAGAAAATGTCCTCTGGTTTTCCCTCTGATGTTCTATGACAGCTCTGTCCGTCTGCAGCCTTTTATTTTAGCGGAGCTGTCAGCAGCAGCGACCCGCTGCCGCAGCTGCAGTTTCAGTCTGCAGGCAGTATGTTGCTTTCAGGAACCTCCGTGCAGTCATAGGACATCATCTCCATAAAGCATGACCCGGTTTTACTCGAATTGTTGTTTTATGCAGCATGCGTTTTATGAACGTGCATCGTTAAATTTTCAAATTTCAAAGCGCTGAGTCTTCGTCAAAGTTAGTGTTGCTTTAATTTGACTTTTAATTTTTCTCCCTTTCCAAATCTCTTATCTGAGAAGCATCAGTGAAAAGTGACTTTTTCTTTTTCTTTATAACCACGTAACACTCATACACTCATGAGTGACTCATGCATTTAATAACTGTTACCACATCATTAAAAAAAACAAAGGTCACCAAATGCATCGCTGTTTTTGCAGATCTGCACATTCAGTCTTAATCAGCTTTAGTCATCACGAAACCCCCGTGTTGCTGGATGCTGTCTGAGTTGATGAAGGTTGAACTTTTTAAACTTGCCATCACAGTCGGCTGTGTGACCATGGAAACTGCAGAAATCTGTACCCGCTGTGTGTGAATGCGGGGCTACTTTAGTAGTGTAACTGATGATGTCCTCCTCCCACAGAGTTTGATGCGCTGGTCAGACTGGGGATCCCTGACCCCTCCAGCTACATTAAGAAGCGCTTCAAGTCCAACAAGCTGCTGTTCCTCCGTGCAGCCTGTGTGGGTCACGCATTGGTGGATCAGGTGGAGGCCTCTGTGGAGGAAGCTGTCAACTCCTCCACATGGACTGACATACAGGTGCCCACACGGCTCAGCCTCTTCCTGCCATTACATGATTTACTGTTTATTGAAAAGATAGGAATTCTGATTTTTATTCTCACTCTCATTCTGGCTGTTGTAGCCAATTTTGCCCAGCTGTCTGTCGACGGAGGACATCGGGATGTTGATCAACCAGGCTATGAGAAACACTAATGTCCAGTCCGCCGCCAGAGTGCTGGGAGGCACCGTCGTCGTCAGCGAGAAGTTTATCAGCAACTGCCTGTCTGTTTTTGATGAAGCCATGCAGCAGAAAGCTCAGAAGGTACGGCCTCCTGCCAGAAAGCTTCAGTAGCGTGTCCACATGAAGCATAAAGCAGATTTATGCACACTGTGTGTGTTTTTGTTTGTTTTTTTAACACTTTTCTCAGGAAGTAAAAAACAATCCAGTGTTTCTGATATCTGAGGAAGACGTGAAGCAAGCCTCCGTGATAACTGAGAGTTCAGCAACTTCGAAAAAGGAAAAGAGAGAAGCAGAGCGCAGGAAGAAGGCCACAGGTTGGTTAAATCACACACACACACACACACACACACACACACACAGATGAAAATCCAGCGCTTCCAGTGCAGACTACATAACATAGACCACAGCTCACCCGGCTTAGACAAGCGCAAAGTTCCCACGCATCCTGGAAAACATGGAAAATGTTAACCAATTTTCCAGTCATGAAAAACACATGAAATAAGAGGGGAAAAAAGTAAATTATCCTGATAAATCTTGTGTTGTCCTGGAGAGTTATGATACTCTCCTATTTTCCTTCAGCGGAGAATAAATCTGTCACCTGGTCTGAGATCAATTATGTGCAGTAGTTTGGGTCACGACAAACAGTGTGGGTAAAGTCTCATGGTGGGATCAGCACAGGACTTTCAAAGTCTCGTACACTAACCCAGCATGTATCACATACATGTCTGTGATATATTACAGACTGAAGAAGGTTTTTTTTTTTTTCTTTTTATTGTATCATGCATGAACTGTTTGTCTTTCAGAGGGCAGTGGCAGTACGAAAGCAGGCGGCGGAGGCAACGCCAGAGAGATCCGGATTCGTAAAACCAAGAAGAAAGGGAGGAAAGATGAGGACAGCGATGAGGAGACTGGACCTTCACAGCAAAGTAAAGTCACAACCACAAAGCAGTTTCATCTACACATGGACATAATGTCTCTGTTCAGCGAGGCTTTTTACTGTAACAAGTGTGAAAGTGTAATGGCTGGTTGGTTAGAAATCTCTCCCCGGGGTTGTTAAAGTTTTTTTTTTTTTTTTTCCAGTGGTAGACAAAGGTAACTGTAGCATCCCTATGAGACTAATTAGCTTGTGTTTTACCTTTGCCAAGATCGCAGCAAACAGACTGCAGCTCCCTTTATGACCCAGGAGGAGATTGTAGCAGTTTTAGAGGAGAAAGTGAGTGACTGCCCCGAAGAAATCCTCTCTGAGCTGGCAGAGCATTTAGTAAGGTAATGCACCCAAGTTTCTTTCTAAAGTTAGTTTTCTCTTTCAGCACTTTGAGAACAATAAGTCCTTTCTCACTGTGGATCTCTCTCCAGGCCTCTGAGTAAAACCTATCAGGAGGTGCTGCGGACAGTGTTCATGTCCTCCACCAGCTCTCCGTCAGGGGCCAATAAGAAGAAGAGTATGAAAGATCTGCAGGAGGAGATCACAAACCTGTACAACAACATCCGGCTCTTTGAAAAAGGCACAAAGTTCTTCTCTGGTAAATCCTTCTCCCACCACTGAAGTGTAAATCATGACAACTGGCACCTTAAAACCCTCTGAAAGTGTTTACTTGTAAAAGTTGTGGCACTTCTCAGAGTCATAACTCAGTTAAATGAGGCACAAACTACAGCAGTAAGTGTGACACGATGCTTTCCAGTGATTCATAAAGCTGTTTAAAAAAATCCTACAAAACAGGTGCTCCTTTTTCCTGAGTCCTTGCCTCAGAATTATAAACAAAAATCAAGCCAGACTTCGTGCTGACATGGTGTTCAAGCAAAGTTTGAAATCTAATCCAACAACTTTAGTTTGTGTTTCAGAGAGATACTGATTTAAGTCCTGCTGAACTTCTGGCATTTATCTCAGGACTGATGTATAAGACCGAAGATAGTCAGTATTAACACAAGATCCCCCACTGTACGCTGTGCCAGTGGCATAAAATGGTATTTACACTTTCCATCTCCTAAGTGGACGGAGTCAGGAATCACCGTCAGACAGACAGGTCTCACACAAAGTTAATTTTCTTCTGATTTGTGTGTCTGAAAAATGTCAGTTTTATGTCAGAATTTTCAGAAGATACGTGTCTTGTGAAAAATGTGTCCAATATTTATTTTGGTGACGATGAGGTGAAAGAATTGGTCATAATCTGTGATCACATTCATTTCTGTTATAAGAATGAATGGACTCAACACTGCTTTCAGTCCCCTAAAGGGGCGGAGCCGTGGCGAAAACCATTTGACACTGATCCAGGAAAGGAGCAGTCAGTGAGACGTCTCACTTTCTATTAACCTTCTCTAATAAGACTTCATGTCCAACACAGATCACATGATGACGACTGCATGAACTCTGATTCTATTCAGAATTGTGTCACTTAAATCTGATGTGGCAGTTCAACACAAACATTTGTCTGTTCTTGCCTTCATTCATTTCAGAGCGTGCTGCACATTTCTGTCAGCATATGAGAGTCTCATAATAAAGGCTTCTACACACAGGGCTGACAGAGAGAGTCTGTCTCTGGTCGACGTGTTGTGACGGCAGCATCGGAACTTCTCCGTGCTTGTCAGAGAGTTTTTGGACTATTCAACATGTAGAATCAGCAGCAACTTGTCTGTGAGAGAAAGCACTCTGATTGGCTCTTCAGGTTAGCAGGCCAGTGTACAGAAAAACTCGTGGAAACAGAGAGGGGAAGCCCCCTGAGCCTGTCGCTGCAGTTTCCATGATTTGCCTCTTCGTTTACTGTTTATCAGACATATCAGTAAGAATATATTAGTGAGAGTGGGTTCAAAAAATGCTGTTTAATCATAACGGTTTGTATATCTGTGGAGAGGGGTTTGGCTTGGCGCAGCGCAGCACATACAACTTATGTCTTTGCGGTGCAACAGTGCTACTTTCTGGCCCGACAGCACCAGATAAAAACACAACGCAACAGCTGAACTTAATGCCTTTCTTCAACAACTGTGGTGTGTAATTGGCCTGTGTTCAACGACGCAGCTAAAAAACAAAAGTGCAGAGATTTAACAAAATGTGTTCTCGACTGATGATTCAAATCATCGACTTTTAGGTGGAAGCCCTAATCAGGAAGCCCTGTTAACCTCAACTAAAGAACAGCAAAAACCCCAAGGACAAATCCCTGAAAACAATTATGAACCAAATGAAAATATATTTTTACAGCACTAAGGCTGAGAATGTCCCATCCAGACCTTAACTATGCTGGATTGCACTGACATCTTGGCTGCAGCATGCTTTGTGCTGTGCGAATACGTTTGAGGCATTTCAGATGAACCCTATCACATATTCTGCAAGTTAAATGTTAAAAGTAAAAGTCTGATGGCTGTGAAATGAGCAATATAACGGCTTCAGCTGCACTCTGACAGCAAAATAATGAGGCGAAAATATTTACCATACAACCTACATTTAAACTGATATTCATTTGTTTTAGGTGGCCCTTCTTTTAGGTGTCCAGAATGTCACTAAGCTTCGTACACTTGATACTGCGGCTGCTTCTCCAAACTGCAGTGCTGACCACCATTTCCTGTAGATAATAAAATGACTGTTAATTAGTGCCTCATACAAGCCTCACTTCCAAAAACCCAAGCTATCCCCTAAAACAAGACAAAAAAAATCAGTTTTGCATCAGTTGACTCCTTTCATGCCAAGTTCTGACCACATCATGAGAATTTAGTCTGACAGAATTTTAACAGGTCATCAGTTCAGATATGTTGGCAGTGTGATCTAAGACCAACAATTACAACTGACAGTAAAAGGTTTTTTCATTGTTTTTCTCACAGCATGGACGGCCCCGAACAGCGCAGTGTCAGTGTTAGTTTCCTGTAATAATCAGTGGTGAAACTAGGTCGGTACGGTACGACACTGCGTACCACCAAAAGATTCACCAGCGGTACACAGCGCCTGAAAGAGGGGAAAGGAGCTGCCTGTCAAAACTCACATTCAAAACTACTCACGGTCGCACTTATAACAAGAAAACATGTCTGCTAACGTGACATCATACACAACACGTGATCTCCTCATCAGTTGCTTCTTAAGTCGTTCTTAGTTGCTCCTAAACCGTCCATGCTGCGTTTTAACCCGAGCTGGACGGAGCCCAGCTGCCTTTCATTAGTTAACATCACTGCTAGTTAACATTAGCACAAGCTCACACACTGCAGCTGATTAATATCCAGCGCTGTGGGGTTTTGGCAGGCAGGCGTTCGTCGCAAAATCTCCCAAGTAAAATGTGTAGCGGAATTAATTGTGATGTTTTAATGATATTCTGTTTTATTCCAACAACACAGACAGCAGCTCAGACAAGCTGTGTGTGTTAGGTGATGATCAGAGGCTCAGACTCCTCTGTAACTCAACGGTCAATCTCGGAACCCATCGGCTGCATTCGCCGTCTGACTTTCGGTAGACAGTGATGCAGCCTCCGGGGGCAAACCCCATAATTCATGGGCTTCTGCTTGGAGGAGGCAAATTTCCATTTCCGACTTCCATCTCCGCGTGCCGCTCGCTGTTTACAGTCTGACACGAGAATGGAGTTAGAGTTGAGAAACCACATCTTCCAGCAGATCTTTTCACAAGTAGCCAGTTTACACGCCTTTAGCAGTTAACAGTCTGCCGTCAATTACACGGACTACAGAAGACTACAACCTTTTCAGCAGGGCTTTTCCGGTACCAAGATCACCCTACCTTGCCGTTTATAGAGACTACTTAACAGTACACTGCTGCGTTCCTTTACCTCCTAAACACAGTGCCTGTGAAAGGATGTGTTTGATTTATTGTTCTGGGACGTTTGATTTCTTCCACACCCAAACCACGGACGTTAATAATGCCGTTTGCGGCAGGACAGGACAAGTAATAAATAATTCCAACAAAGTTCCAAACATCCTCATGGTTGGCTGACACGTTGTCAACATGTTTAAAATATCAGCTGCCAATGACAAATGTAGTTGTACTTTTTAAAACAAAACAAGTTCAGACATTTTACTCATAATCATTTGTTGTTTCATCTATTTATCTAACACTTAAATGTCTGAAGGTCCAAAGACAGAGACTAATTACTTTAAGTGTTATGGGATTGAATTAAATTAGGCTGTTATAAATGAAAACAAAAAAAATTTCATAGGCTATTTTGAAAGTTTTGAAAGTTGCACTTTTAACTATTAAAACAAATCTTTTGTTATTTGCTCAATACAGGTTTTCAGTATTTTGAAACACTTCTTTCAGTGATGCATTAAGCTGAGGAGAACAGAACTGTACAAAATGATGAAGGTTGTGGTTGTAGTACCGGCAAGAATTTAGAACTACTTTCACCCCTGCTAATAATGATATATGGCATTTCTACCACACACGTACTGAGTACGCCACATACCCATGAACTGTAGAATTTAAAGTGAACTTAAATGGAAACTGTTTGATTGTGCAGATGAAACTCAGGTCAACATTGCCAAACACGTCCTGAAGACGCTGTGCACAGACGTCACCAACATCCTGGTCAACTTCCTGGCTGCTGACCTGATGATGTCTGTGGAGAATCCCGGCACCATCAGCCATGAGGTGAGGAAAAAGCTCCCGCTTTGTTTCTGTGTCTCCTCGCAGTAACCTTAAATAACTGCACCTCAGGCACGATCAGCCAGAGAGACAAAGGCAGAGATCACTTTTGAATCAAATTAGACTTAATTTGGTCTGTGTGTCTTTGTTTGAAATGCACTGTGGGACTTGTTAGGGTTTGGACTTGATGTCATGAATGTCTCTGATGTGTCGCCTCAGGTCAGAGTAAAGATTTTGGGCAAACTGTCAGAGGAGACCAGAGGACCTCTCATGAAGTTGCACAACTGCCTGAACGGCAAAGTAAGTGTGTTTCCTGTCAGTTACATCATCAGCTGGTGGCTCTGGCGTTCAGACTAAAACTGAAGAGTACAGGGATGGAAACTTTGTGACTGTTCTTTACAGACTGTTGAAGACTTCCTGACTAACATAGAGACCTGTGCAGAGGTGTGTGGCTTCATGTTGAAGAAGGGAGACAAGAAAAAGGAGAGGTAATGACTATGCTGAGTTTAATTTTTTTTTTACTTTTAGAAGTGTTGCAGTATATATTGAGCCCAAGTGTTCAAAATGTATGAGGTACGTGAATGTGTGTCGTCCAGACAGGCCCTGTTCCTGCACCGTCAGGCTCTCACCGAGCAGCTGAAGGAGACGGAGGATCCAGCTCTCGTCCTCCACCTGACCAGTGTGCTGCTGTTTCAGGCCAGCACCCAGTGCATGCTGCACGCTCCTGGACGCTGCGTGCCTCAGATCATTGGCACCCTCACAGGCCGAATACCCACAGTATGTCGGAGCTCTGTTTTAAAACACTGTTTACCAGCCTGTATGGACTGATGTACTGAAAGTGTTTCCAGGCCTGACAGAACAAAAAACACAGAACAATTTTGTGGCGGCTGAAGTCAAATATACTAGCATGGTAAACCAGACCCATAATTCACTTGGAGGATAAATTCACTTCGTGTAAAGGGTCTGGCCACGCTCCATTGGGGATTTTTTGCAGAATTTGAATCAAAGTAGGCATGGTATCAGGTTAAGTGTAAAACTGTTGGAGCAGCCTTAAAACCAGTTGGCATTGGCACGATGTGTGCTGTGTGCCCGGCTACTCAGTGAAACAGACAGATGAGCGGGAGGGTTAACATCCAGTCTGTGTTGTGATTAAGATTCTGACCCACCATGCATCACGGAAAGAGACAATTAGACATTTTTTGTTTGATATAAAATCACATTATCACTGAGTACATGCAGCTACAGGCCGCAGATGACCGCTAACACCGTTAGCCCCGGCCTCTCGCTCCCCTGAGACAGCAGCTCAAACACCAGTAGCCTGCAGGATATAAGATGATCAGCGGCAAACGTTAGTTTTCCACAAGCTGTAAAATAATCACAGATATTGCTGTATTGTGTTGTGATGTTTGCTGTTTTCATCAGTTTCTGTGACTTTTTTACAGTGTTTTTAAACCTGTTGATTTTCTCCAGTCTCGTGTCTGCATCGTACAGATCAGTAGAAAGACTCCTACTAAAGGCTCCTATTCTTCCCTACATGTAGTAATCACAAAAAAGCAGTACATTTCGTGTCCCCAGGGTTGCTATCTATCTGATCAAAACATTCCTTGTATTTAATATTCTGTAGTTTTCAATAACGAGAGGTTTTTGGTAGCCTGGTAAACCGAAGCTGTAGGCCTCTATGATTTAACTGCTGTGAACAAGCGTTTGACTTCTATGTCATCGAACTTAACCACTCCCACTAGTCGCTGATTGGTCCAGTCAAAAATTCGTCTCTGCAGTTCTAAAGATGGGTCTTTTTTCCAAACCGATTCTCAGGGAAAACTGAGCTGAGTTGAAAGAGGGCGGAGCCAGGATACAAATACACACCACCTTAGTTGGGACTATGGGGAGATTTTCTTCATCGCAACCTCCATCTGTGAAGTAGAGGCAGGTGTTTCTGTCCATTAAAACCTGCAGAGCTTCGTCATAATGGGCGTGTTAATTTGTCCTTCACTGTGTCTGAATGCTTTAGCAGATACTGCCATCACACTCCTTCATCTTAGGTTTGTTTACATGCAGTTTACAGACAGCAGCCGAGGGTAATTTCCATCTGCTGCTTCGTCAGTATAACAGGACATTTGTTGGGCAAGTTAAACTGCTAAAATGTTTTCGTGTGTTTTTGCAGGAGCAGCAGCAGCTGTTGTCTGCCTACCAGAGCCTGGTGGTGAAGCAGCTGGTGAGCCAGAGTCAGAGCCGGAAGCAGGAGGAGGCTGAGGGCGAGGCAGACAAAGCAGAGGAGCAGGACGAGGAGGCCAGGAGCGTCCGCACGCAGCTGACGACCCTGACAGCACAGGTCAAGGATCTCGTGCTGTCCCAAAGGAAGACGCCAGGAACAGAGGACTGAACATTTCAAATTATGTGAGAAATGTCCAAACTGATCTGCAATGAATCATGTTATGATCCATGTTCGGATAACTACTTAAAACTGCTTGATCAGTTGTTAATTTTTGTGAATTATCTATGTGGACTGAATTCTAAATTATTAAAGAAATTCCTGTATGGAAAATCTCTCTGTAAACCGACTTAACATTAAAATCCTCAGTGAGGTTCTGATTTTCATGCATTCATTAAAGCTCTTCCCTTCCTAATGTTGTAAAAAGTTTCCTTTGATTCATTCATATTCGTAAGCAGAAGATTGAGTTTGATCGATTATTCTTAACTTTGGAAACATCCTCTGACAAAGAAACTTGCTCTGAAGCGTTCTGCCAACTGAATGAAATTCAAGCTGCCACTGAGGACCACATGATGTGTTCAGAGGCACCAGAACAAGTAAGACGATCTTCACTTGACATTAAATGGTCAATTTCAATT
>JAQLOL010000010.1:1743395-1767309 GCA_029783665.1 Naso thynnoides
GACATTTTGTGTTTGTAAAGCGTCCTGAGCTCAGCCAAAAATACAAAAGCATTCAAAGTTAAGAGCGAGCCTGTTTTCGAAAAATGTAACAAGGAGAAAGTTCAGATATTTGTGCTCAAATGAAGAGAAGAAAAGTCAAAAGTTGTCAGAAACATAAATCATTTTTAAAAAGTACAAATACCTGAAAAATCTACTTGATTCAAACAAAGTATTTGTACTTTTTGTGATTAATGGGATGTGTTTACAAAGAAAACTGATGTGAGATGAGAGAGGATGTGGGTAAAGGTGAAAACCAGCTATCCTGGGGAAACACACGCGTGCGTCAGGATCGTCTGAGTTTATATACACTTAATTGAAAAGACGGCTATCACGCTGAGGACACATGTCTTTGTGAAGCCCTCACCGAATCTGTTGAAATCTAATGAAAAACGATTGTGCCTGATTCAAACACTGTGTGACCTGGTTAATAAGACAAAGCCTCTCATTCAGTTTAAGCCCCCTGATGCTTCCTGTCTGAAGACCTCGGTCCTTATCACCGACACCTTTCAATTACTGCCGCTGCCTCTGAGCTGCCTTTCTGTTTATTTTCACTCCGTTCTGTGGGAACTCTAATGGCCTCACTCACTGCGTTTGCACTATCGCCGTAAATGTGTTTACCTCAGTTCATTTCATTACCTTTATGGCTGGGAGTGAATATAAAACTGAGCGGTATGAGCATTCAGAATCATAGCTGTAACCATGCCCATTTCACAAACACAAAACTAGCAGCAATAGGTTGTTTTTCTATCTGTAAGTACAAGGTGGCAAAATCTTGTAACTGTCTGATTGCGAAACGTGTGATGTGGGTGCTGTGCAGAAAATACTCAGTGATTTCACGGATTTATGACGCTGTTTTTCAGGACGGTGCAACATGTTATCAACTCTCATCAGTCCAATAAGACGCTGGGATACTGGAGCGTCGTCAGCTGAGGATGCTGACAATTCAAGTAAATATTTTGCCTCTTCTTAGTCACAATGAAAAAGTCATGGTTACAAAATAAGGTTGAGATTAGGCAAGAAATCTGATTACTGACCTGCTGCAACTTAAATGCAAACACATTGAATTTCTACAAAAATTTTGTTTATGACCAAATACCTGAAAACAATGACATCCCCTCAGCATCAGTTGTGCTTTTGGTTATGTGAAGTGCTTATTGTTTAATGTTAGCATGCTAACATGCTTAAAGCTAGTATAGGCAACGTCTGGTAATCACGCTAGCTGTAGCACGCTCTCTGAATTAACCTGTGACTGGCCAAAAAGTGCTGTCTCTGTCTGAATGCAAAGCCGAGTGGAGGAGCAGAAGTCTAGTTTTCTTTCAGACCAGCTAGATTACAAAATGCTGAAAGGTTATTATGGGATTTTTGTCAATGATATTAAAAATAAACTGCCTACCTCATCTTTAACTAAGATCGTTTACCTACTTAAAATCGTGAACATGTTAGCAGCCGGATGTTAGCATTTAGTTCAAAGCTCCTCTGTACTAATTGGGATGCGCCAACTTTTATGGCGTATCCCAATTAGTACAATTAGCATTTCTCCTTCTTCTTCTGTTGTTTACTGGCATGACAGTAATGCACCTGCAGTTTACCTGTGGTACACACTGTTTGATTCTAAAATAACATAAAGGATATGAAACATATCTGAGTGTAAAAGTAATATAATGTGGTAAATAAACAAGTCTCAACCAGCACACAGGACCGTGTAGAGTTGTTAGAAAGTTTACCTGATGACTTTAGGTGGAGGCATGCTAGCACTTCCCATTGACTACCAGTGTTTGAGCTAAGCTAATTAGCGGTGGGTGAGCTCTGCCCTTCTCTTTCTTGTTACTGCACGCACAGTTTAAAGAATGGGATCTATCTTCTTGTCTGGAACTCAGGAGGGAGGCAAATAGAAAAAAGAGAGAAAATGGTGGCTTATCCTTTGAAAACAGTCTCAGATTGACTTTGTTAAACAATATAAAACTGACTAATCTCAAGTTCAGGCACTTAAGTTTGAGCATTTCCAAGCACCTGAAGAGTTGGTTCTCAGCTAGAACCACAAAATGTTTTTCCTCAAAGTATCTTTGATTACAGTGGTTCTGCTCAAAGATGATGGAAATGTGGGCTTGGTAGCTCAATAGCAGCGAGCGTCCCAGAATCCTGAATGGAAACCTCAGAGCTAATTTAGTGTGAAAAATCCCAAAAAGCCACCATGGTGTTTGTATGATTTTGTCTTGTAAGTTGCATATAATCCTGTAAACACTATCTAAATGCTAATGAATCAAACGTTGGTTTTGATTCTCAACAGGTACGAGCAGTTTGGAGAATCAGGATGATAAAAGTCAGATGGATTGTGACCTTCTGCGAAAGTATCATCCCTCAACTTTTTGCACAACCTTCCCCAAACACGGACCAAGAGCCCTAAAAAGGAAGCAGACGTTTGTGGATGGAAAAGACCTCCTGCTCTACCAAAACCACTCATCCTTTAAGAGAGCAGCCTGGACTGTCACTCCGAAGAACGCACTGGTGCAGCTGAATGAGTTACGACCCGGTCTGCGATACGAGATCTTGTCAAAGACGGGCCCGCTGCACGCTCCAGTGTTTTCTGTAGGTGTGGAGGTAAATGGTTTCCACTTTGAGGGCTGTGGACCAACGAAAAAGCAGGCCAAGATGAGGGCTGCAGAACTGGCTCTCCGGTCATTCATCCAGTTCCCAAATGCCTCCCAGGCTCACGCCATCATGGGGAACTTCACCGGCACTCCTACAGATTTCACAGCCGACAAATTGGACATACCAGACACGTTCTTCAGAGAGTTTGAGCCATCGCTGCGTGAAAACTGTGATCTCTTACACTGCAACACGGCAAAAACAGAGGTTTTCTCCAGCATTTACAACCACAGACGACTCGTGCGACTCACGCTGGACTTGGTTTCCTCAACCAATCCAAAAAGACGAGCCCTCAGCGCCTCGCTGCTGGAGCACCTCAGCCCGGTGGTGCTGCTCAACGAGCTGCGACCGGGACTCAGGTACATGTGTCTGACAGAGAGAGTTCACGGCAGGCCAATGAGGAGTTTTATTATGGTGGTTCGGGTGGAGGGGAGGGTGTTTGAAGGGTGTGGACACAGTAAGAGGCTGGCCAAGGCCCAGGCAGCAGCGGCCGCACTGCAGTCTATTTACAACATCAGTCTGGGGCCAGAGAGGACGGTCACGAGCCTCCAGGACGGCAGAGCTAAAAATCAGCTACCTCAGGTGAGTAGGTCAGTCTAATGTTATCACCGCACAGAGCATGGACTTCAAGATTTCTTTGGATTAACCACAGTGCATTTGACTTGATGCTTATGTTGTGTGTGTGTGAAGTCATGACTTTTCAAAAGTTGGCTTCAAATTGGCTTGACGGTTTGACAGAAGCACGGGGAGTGTTTGGGCATCGTGGCCTCATGAACGTCCACGTTGCAAAAATTAACTGTCCAAATATGAGAAATAATCACTCGATTCAAGAGGATATAGGCAACCAAATCTCTTGAAATAAGTGGCAAATCATTAATTCCAAGATTATTATAAGGTAAAACTTAAACTGCAAACTAATTTGTCATTCTTATTTCAAAAATATGTTTTTCTGAATTTGACTATAAAGATCTAAAAACCAGAACTACTTTACAAGATTCAGAGGGAAAATACTTTAGCCTAGAAATCTAGACGCACCCTAGCAGCAGCCAATAGATTTGCTCAGCCAGTACGTCTAGCTACGAGCCATAGGGACTTTGTAGGTCCTGAACACCGTTTGTGTTCACCAATCACAGCGCTCTGTGTGTTTAGAGAGTCGTTGGGCGGGCTTAACGCGATGACGACAGGCCTGCGACGGTGAACAACAAGAAAGATGGCGTTGGCGAAGGAAAAGCAGTTGTTTGAATCGGAGTTGGCATCAACTTTGGCAGAATTAGACTTGTTCTTTTCTTTGAAAGTTGAGCAAGAAAATGCACTCAAGTCATTTCTTTCGAAGAAAGATGTATTTGCTGTTTTGCCAACAGGATATGGTAAAAGTTTAATTTACCAGCTTGCTCTGCTGGTAGGGTTAGGTTATTGCTCTGATTGGTCGTAGCGCTACCCTATTACGCGCAGAGGCAGTTTGAAAGACAGCGCTCATCCCGCCCCTTAGATAGAGCGGAGGTCTATCGGTCGTTGCTAGACTATACATTTTAATGTTATAGTATAGCTTGCCAGCTTATAAGGGGCCTTCACATGATAAGAACTTGGCTCTTCGCTCACTACCAGGTAGGGCACAGAGTGCAGGCACAGTGGAGCTCAGGTATATGTCATCAAAAAGTGCAAGCCAGTCACTGTTGCTAGGCATCAGCAACGTGGTTCTCATCCCAGAAAGCTGAAGAGGAAAAAAGAGGAAAGAGTTTGTTCTCTAAGTATTTAAGTTTGTCTCAAAGGAAGGCCCTTTACTCGCCATTCTAATCAGACAGCGATGGAAAAAAACCCAACCAAAATCAGTTTGGGTGCATGAAACATTGTTTCGTTGCTTGAGTTTGATTTGGTCAGAGAGCTACAGGTTTGTATTTCATCTTTCTCTAACTTTTTTTAGCTGGATTTGTTGCCTCTGAGTTGCCTCTGTCCACGTCAATACAGCTGGTATCTAATTGGTTGGGCTTTGGAAGGTCAGTGGCGAACTAGAAGCGTTTGCGGGGGGATCCCACCAGCGTGCGCCACCCCAAGGGTAGCAGTGCACTTAGTCCGCTCTCTTTCAAGGGAAACAATGGGACAGCCAGCGCAAAGCAGTTTTACCACTGATCATGTGTAAAGGCCTAGTCTTTTTTATTCCATGTGTTGTTGTTCTCTTCTGTTCTGTCAAGGATAAAAAAATAATAACTTTCTTAATTGGAAATTCGATTCAACAGCATTTCATTACTCCCTAGAAGGGAAATTACTTAAAGGCTATGACATCTGTATGAAAACGCATTATTAAAATCAGACCCTGTTGTTGCTCTAGAAATACCAGTATATAAAAGTTATCACAATTTCCTCCTGAACCTCTCTAACAAATAGGAGGAATGTGTTTGATAATGAAGATACTTTTCTCATTATTAAAATTAGACTGTGGTTTAATTTCTACAAAGAGCCTGTGGGGGCGGTAGTTACTCAAGTGGCTTTTTGTGTAAATGTACAAGGTTAGCACAAGTGTGTGTACTCCAGAGTCAAACACAGCGTACAAAACAGTCACCAATGCACAGTGTGATGCTCTGACACAAACCCTTTGAAATGGATTGTTGCTTAGAAGTGTGTGAATTATGCACAAAGCTGATCCAAAGACTAACAGGGAGAGTTTTTGTGGAAACAAGAAAGAGGTGGCTGTTGAATTTTTCAATGCTTTTGTTACAAACTAGACAGATCAAGGGATGTAACTTTATTTCACAAATATATACTAGTCCTAACCTGGAATGTATGGAGGGAAAAGAACGGAGGAAGGAAACAACATAAGGAACTGGTTTCCAAGAGAGTAGCACAGTTGGGTAGCTAGCTCACCTGCTGGTCAGTTTGCCCCATTCAAGCCTCGACAGCGCTACACTTCAATCACCAACAGCAAGCCCGGTCGTTGTCCTCTAGTTCAGCATTTTGGTTGGAGGTCGGATCCTCTTAACATAAACAAACTGGGCCCTTCAAGTTCATGAGTAACGTCCGTCGATGTTGTGGTTTCCGATGGCGTCCAGTGTCATCTCCCAAACTGGCACCTCTCAGGTAGTCAATCTCACACAAGTGTCTCACAGCTGCAGCCACTTTCACACCTGTGCTGCCTTAAGTTAAAGAGACATTGCATGCACACCTCAGGCTCCAGACGTGGTGCGTTTGAGACTCCAGGACATCAGAGTGACGTCTTATCAAAACAGTGTAACCACTACAATTTCTCATTGGAAACTTGTTTAACAATTAGAGAGCAAAGAAAAGAAAATAAGAGGAACATTCCCCACTCCTAACACTTTAAAATCACAAACAGACTTCCATTCACCTGTGTTATACTGAGATAGAAAAATCTCAGAGACAGATTCATCACAACCAGCACAAACCAACTATCTGCATGGCTTGATTAGCCTGGTTAAAACCATCCTGAACATGCAAGCTCAACATTTTTGTTTCGCTCTACAGATCAGTCTGGACTTTCAGCTGCAGAAAACAATTTTTAAAAAATCAGAATATGTACAGCCCATTTGAGACTGCACTTTAGTGACAACTTAACCAGCCAGTAATGGACTGTGTTATTGTTAATGACGTAAAATACAGGTCATCACTTGCTACACCGTAAAGGCGGCTCCCAGCAACCACTGCTAACGTTAACATTAGTTATGAGTCCTTCAAGGTGAGTACTCCCTCCCAGCTCCCACCCACTGAAATCATTTTCAGCTGCTGAAAGTCTGTGTCAAACCCCTCTCAGTCCAGGGGCCACATGCAGTCCAGTTTGACCTCAGGAGGGCCAAACCAAAAAAACATAGCATCATAACCAAAAAATAATATGCATGGGGAAGCTATTTCGTCAGCAAGAAGTAGCTAGCTTTCATGGCTGCGCCCCTCACTTCTCGACTATGACTGAAAATAGACTGCTGTTTCTTCAACCCGGCCAACAATTCTCGTATCTTCTCTGTTCTCAGTTGTCTTTGAAAGTTATTGTAATTCTTAGCATGGTGAGTCTGATCATGGCGTTTAAGGTTGCATTTTTTTAGCACAGAAATGTGCTGTTAACACACCAAGCACACTGGTTTCCCATTTACTTCTGTGAAAAGACAAGAAGTGGTCCATTTTCCTTGGAAAACCCGCCACCCCGTATCCACTTTTCTCCTTTAAGACAACATTTTTGTTTGTTGTTTGAAGCCTGCAAGTCAGTGTGCAAGATGAGTGGTTTCCAACATTCTTATTAGCACACCAACCCCTAGTGGACAGACAGGAGAAGTGCATTCCATTCACACTTTTCAAAATCATCCAAAGGGCCAGACAGGACCCCCTGGTGGGCCGAATCCAGCCCCTTGACCGCATGTTTGTCACCCCTGGTCTAGACTGTTAGTGGTGCAAGACAGAAATATGAGCTCGTGTGATCAAAATGGTTTTAACCAGGCTGTCTTGATACAATTAAAAGGTAGGAGACTGCTTTGTTTTTCATGATTACGGAGACCTTCCCCTTTTAACCTTAGTTTAACTCTAAAGCTGTGTTCAGACAGAGAGCAATAAACATGATTTACTTGTGAGTTATGCCAGTATTGTTTTGTATGGATCATAATTTGGGTTCATTTGAGTTACATCGTGTCATGCATGAATGAAGGGAATCAAACAGTCCACTTACATTAGCCCCTTCGGAGGAGTTGCCATTGTCTGTCGTTAACTACGGCCAATATAATCATCATTTCTGCACCATATCAGTTGTGATTTCATCGCGTTTATCACAAGATTCACATTGCCCGATGTAAAATCGCACCTTTGTAGGTATTCCTGTGGCGCGATTTTGCGAAAACAGTGTCTAAGGTATGTGTGTAAACATACCTTCAAAGAATTGATTGTTAAATCCATTGAGCTAAACAATCAATCATTACTTATTTTGTGTTAATGTTCTTATTTTGTGTGATTGATTTATAATTATTTAAAAGAAATGTATACGTACAGAATTTTAGAAACTGTTTAACAGATATCCATTACTTGTATTTGCATATTTGCACATCTTTAGTGTGCATGTGACAGCAAAAGCATCTGAAAGCTTTTATTTAGAAGAGCTACATAAACCTGCTTGGAGCTTTACCTGCTGGGCACCTAGCAACCTCCTGCTCCTCGATCTCGCTTTACATTTTGTCCAGTACTCTTAGGATTTTTCCAACACTGCATAGCCGCCTTTAGTGCTCGACAGTCTTATTAAACACAAAGGTATTTATGAAGATGTACCATGTAAGCACAATTTTCTCAGTCTACCAATTTATTAGTACACACCATTTGCCAAACAGTAAACATGGAGCTTTTTGCGCTGGTTGTCTGCAGCTCATGGGCAGCTGACTTGCAAATATTAAATAAACATTCACTTTGATCAAAGTCTAACTCAACATCTGCGGTGAACGCCACTGCAGGCAGAAACCAAGCTACAGCTGTCTTTTCCACAAACAGAACTGTGAGACTGTAAACAAACTCAAGGCTGGTTGTCAGGCACGGCAGCTAATAAAGCTCCATGGTATTTCTATTATCAGATGCACTACACAACACACTGTCGAGTCGACTGTGAAGCGTATGACTGGCAGGCCTGGTCAAAGTCAAAGCAGGCTTGAAGAAAATCATCGCGTGGAGGAGTAATGCGTGAATGCGCTGCAGGCGTATGTCACCCTTGCAAAAGCACTCGACAGAGACGATGACAGGAAGTGGAGTCCCTCGGTGGAAAAGAGGACACACAGGTGACGCAATGGGAGGAGGATAATTAATGCAGAGATGCACGGAGGTGTCACTGAAAAACCCAGGGCTCCCAAACATGACACCTTCCATAAGGATCATATCATAAGAACAATATGAACCTGAACAATAATAAAAATTCAATCAAAATTTGATTCAGACTTGATGAATCACATTTGAATTACATGCAGCATTACTTGGATGTTTAAGCTCTTCATATAAGCTCAAAAAGGATGTGTGATTTCAACAGCCATGTGTCCTACTCACATATTAAGAGGCTCCTGTTAAATCTGTACCAAAAATATAAATTAGAAAAAGGATAGTGTTGACATGGCTTAATATCCCAGCTTGTATAAGCATGAGTTAACCCGCATATTTGGGTATAATGACATTTCATTATTCACGTATAGTGTTGAATGTGAGCGTCACCGAGGTGCGAAATACAGGCAGTCGTTAACTGACAGGTCTGACCCCCTGAAAGCCCCAGCTGCAAAATTCTGGGGGGTCTTGAGAAAAAGCTTTTAAAAAAAAGGATTTTTTTGTTTGCAGTTGCCAATAAAAATGTCTATGGAAGGTGTGTGTTGTCCAGAATTCATTATTTAATTCAAATAGAAAAGTTTCTATTTAGAAATATGAATACATTGTTGTGGTGTTTCATTGGTTACTCAGTTGTTTCTGATATGGCCGTCTTCCATTTATTGGCAATCTTGCAAAAGTTCGCACTCTCCATATTCCACCTGTCTGCAAATAAAAAGCAGTGGATTTTTCTTTTTCTGCTTCGATATTTGCTCACTCATGGACCAAACATGGCAAAGACAAAACAAAGCTCCTTACTAAACAGTTCTGGATTTACTTTTAAAATGCTTAACCAGAACAATCAAAATGTAGGGGAGGAACTTTATTTTATGCTCTTTTTTTTTTTTTTTTTTTTGCTTTATTCATCTCAACAGCCAACACGTCACACAAGTGAGCTTTTAAAGGAGGTATAAAATACACATATAAGTAAACTATTGGTGAAGCAACAGTAGGAAATTCTAAATGATAATATGATTAAAAAATGAATTAATGGTTTAATTCAGTTTGTCTGCTTCAGTTTCTGAGTCCTGGGACTGTTCATGCTGACTCACTGTCTCATTGTCATGATATACGGGGACAAACAACAACCATAGTAATAAAATTAGTAACAGCTGGGATTTTCCCACTAATACAGGTCAAACTGTCTGCTGTGAAAAACCTATTTAAAACCGTTCATAGATAATATAGCAATGAGAAAGTCTGTGTTCGACAAATTCAGTGAATTTAACACCTGAAAGGCTCTCAATTTGCAAAAATTGCACATACATTAAAACACTGTCCAGTGGAATCCCTGCAAGGAATTTTGTGAGTGCAGGTTTTGAGATATTAGAGAAACAATTTTGCCTGCACCCTAATATAATGTAGGTAAATGGCATTCATGGTTTTAACAATATTTTGGGAGTTTTTTTAATATCCAAACCTGTGAAAAAAAAGTTTATTTTTTAGAAAGCAGACAAACAGCTAAATAATTTTAATATTACAAGAATGTGTGTTGATATTATGCATAAGGGAGAAGCAAACAATTACTACGGAAGTCCTGTTTTCTTGTATTTTATTTCCCCCGTTTTCTTGGGATCTAAAATTAGTTAATCCTGTATACCAAAGCTCATTTTCGTATTAATGGGTGTATGAATGTATGTAATGTATGCAATGTGTTTTTAATGTCACTCTGAGAGCACCAGCAATTTTACTGTATCACTGTATGTAGTGACAATAAAGACATCTTATCGTTCTCTTGATCTTGAGAAAACAAGAGTTTTTCAAGATAATTTATTAACTTTTAAATTTATTTATTAAGGCCATTTTAGATCCGTCAACGTTGGTAATCGATGTTAATCCCAGGCGTTTTGCGTAATCAAACTTTACATGTCATGCTGACTAAAGCACTAAGCAAACTAGGAAATAGGCTTAATTACAATTAGCTACATTCGTGTTCAGGGCATCCATCATTAGTCAGCATGCAACAATGCTCTTATACTTAGGGTCATCCAGTTATATGTAAGCGTCTGTTTCTCTCGTTGATACCTTGGACAATGTAAAAGTACATGCTCCACTGTTTCCGAGGTATTCCACAAGGATCACAACTACCTGTAACTTGTTTATTCATGATGATAAGCGTGCTTGTTAGGCCAGTGTGGCCAAACCTCATCCTCACATTTGATTATGGAAGAAGACTACGTTCAGCAGGAAGTTGATCAAAATAAAATAACTGAATTAATTAATTTTGAAATTATAGTACTATCTCAAGAAAGCAATACAAAACAACAAGCTTTGTTATCCCGAGATAATGAGATAATTAACTTGAGATCTCAAGAAAAAGGAGGAAATAAATTATAAGAATCCATTACCGCTTAGGGCTTCCATAAATTACAATGACTCGAGGTATTCTGTAAAACAATGGAAGTGTATTTTTTTCACAATTGTTAAGTGCTTTTGTAGATATTCATTTATCAGAATATGCAAAGTGTATTGAAGTTTTTTTTCTTTTTTAAGAATAAATGATAAAAGAATGAATTAGTTGCATTGAGTTAGCCCATGGACCAAACGTTAGCAAGGAGGAAACTTGAAGACTCGTCCCCCAGTTTACATCAACATGTCATCCAACTCTACCAATGATCAGCAAAAGATGACCGATTTATGAACGACAGACACAAACAAACAAAATAAAAACATTTAAGACAGTTTACCAAGGTAAGAAATGTCTATTTCTTTATTACATTCAACAGTACAGTACACTGAGATTGCACATTTTCACCAGATATAGCAGCATTCTGACTGGCAAACTGACTAATCAATAGGCACATCCAAAACATTTAAATAGAAATACATAAATCCAAATGTGTTGTGGCCACTTTCTGACCACATTCAAATTCCATTTAAGCTGTTAATTTACATGCCTCATAAAATGAAATCTATGCAGCTAAAACACACAGTCCTCTCTCACAACTCGTGATTCCAGTGGCAAGAAAAGTTGTGTGGTCAAGTCAAACCCAGCAGCGCCTGTCTTCTTAGTTCATTATCAAGGGAAAAATTCACCTGGATACACTCACACAGTATGTGCCATTTAGTGCACTGCAGAAATAAGAAAGTGTTTCACTTTATTTTTATAGTTTCCTTCAGTCAATTACTTCACTTGAAAGGTTTCTTTCTTTAAAGGTTTCTTTTAGTACCCAGTGTGACACTGCATCACCTAGATAAACTGTGTCCTGTATTACATTCTATCTGTATAGTGATAACATAAAAGCAAGAAACACGTTTATTCAAGGCTGTATTTTTAGCACTGCACTGCATTCTGGTCTGCCAAGTAGAGCTGGGTATCAAAAAATCTTTCAACTGAAAGCCAAATGTTGATAGAACCACGTAATAAAATCTGTCAAATATCCTTATATTTGGACACTTTGTAATCTTGTCAAATAGTTTCAGATTTTAATAATTTTTCCTATTTGACTGTATTTAGTTAAAAAACCTTGTATGATTGCTTATGTTTACAATTAATGTGTGAGAACTTGTAAAACCAAGACTCAGGTATTGTATTAGCACCAGTATCAACAGATGTTTTAGATGTTCTATATGAGATTATTAGCTACTTATTACTACTTATACTACTTATTTTGCCCTTAAACAAGCATTTCAAATAAAAATTCATGGGTGCTGGCCACCCTTCCTCCCTACCATCCCCCATTTAGTTCTCAGCGCGGTGGTTTTTGCGATGTCATTCTATTTAGCTTTATCCACACCACTTGGTTTTCATTTTAGCACTGTTTTGGAAATAATCTCCTTGCAAACTACACACTAGTCATGTTGGATGTGGTGTTTCAGAGAAGACTATTAGGAAAATTAATGAGGAAAAGTAAGAACAGAGAAGTCTGCTTTGAAAAGGTGGAACTGTTACTAAAACTAACAGTAAGTCAGTCATTGTGGTGAAAAAACAGATTAGGAGTCGCACAAGGTGGACAGATCTCAAAAAAGACTCAATCAGAAGAAGACATAGGTGTCTGTCATTCTGTATGTTCTGTACATCATTTCATTATGTTAGTCAAACTGAAATAGGACTTTTATTATACACGTAAACACGTTAGTCAGACTGAAATCGTATGAAGTAAAATTTTAGGGTGGTACGGCAGATCAGTGGTTAGCACTGTCGCATAGTAAGAAGATACTGGGTTAAATTCCCAGCTGGCGCAGGGCCTGTCTGTGGAGTTTGCATGTTCTCCCCATGTTTGCATCGATTCCCTCTGCATGTTACAGTTTTCACCACCATTAAAATCATGTAAGTTAGGTCTATCTCCAGTCAGTACTCTTGATCAAAACAATGGCTAAGATCTGAAGTCGGTCTCTGTGCTGTTGCTGCCCACTGCTTCTCAGGGATGGGTTAAATGTAGAGACCAAATTTCAATGTATGCTGTATATGTGAACAATAAAGTACCTTTTCAAAGTCGGACTAACACATCTACATAATACGTTTGGGGTCGATTTACTCTTGCATGTGTGTGCCTCAGTTGGAACCAAAATGGCCTCGGATTTCTATGCATGATTCACATTTTCTGCAGCACTCTCTGATTCGGAAGTCAAACAGCACAAATTTGTGGAAGAAAGCCGAGAAGAAAACAAGAATGCCATAAGCAAGAGGGGTAGTGTGGATGTCTTTTTGTATCAAAAGTGAAGCACACAGTACGCATGACATGTACAGTGCTGTTAAGTATTTCTTGTTGTCACAAATTGACACGGAATCCACATGCCGCTTTATAACTTGTCACTTGTGAGGTATGTGAGGTAAGGTCAACAGGAAGATGGTCCAGGTGCAACCAGATAACAAGAGAAACATCACCACCCATTTTAATTGAGTCAGACATACATCTGATACATCGATTCTCCCCTGGATCTTGCCTACTAGGACAAGGACAATAGTTCAACTAAACGACCCGAAGAGCTATAACCATAGCTCAACTTCACTGTGCAAGTAAACATACTGTTTTTTTTCTAAAAGTATTGATTTTTGTCATTCAAGTCTACAGTTGAACCCTCACTTTGCTTAAACAGGGTCAACATTTCCAAATGTCTTGACTGTAGAGCTCTGAAAACCCCGGACCAGTGCAAACACCGGGCTTAAACAATACAAAAGTTATGTACTTTGAATCCATAACAGAGTAGATGTAGTCTTTGTTTGAAAATGCTCAGAGAGCAAGTTGGGATGGTTGGGTCGTCTACCAATCGGAAAGTCAGTGGTTTGATCCCCAGCTCCTCCGGTCTATTGAAGTGTCAATGAGCAAGACACTGAACCTGAAATTGCTCTGGATGTTGCTTCTGATATGCTGGTTGGCTCTTTGTAAAGAAGCCACCTTGTCCATAAAGGGTAATTCTGGGATTTTTAAACCATATTTTGGTATCTAAATAGATGATAGAAAAAACAATTTTTGAGACCAGTTTTGGGCAAGTTCACTCCTGCCAGAAGCTATAGACTGGACCCCGCACGGCAATCGTAAATGCCAAAATACGTACATTAATATGAGCATTTTTGCAACAAACTGGTTCTGATTGATGTGATAAGTGCTTGAAGAGCCCCCCGACACTACCCAAACAGCTCTAACGGACGCCTCATGTGATCCCACAGGAACTGGAAGTGAGTTGTTGTGGAGGAGGACGGTGAGAAAGTTGAGGAGAGTTTGTGAGGAAGATATTTTTATGTTTGAGCACTATCTAAAAGATATTAAACAATGGTTCGTGTTTGTGCATATCCGAACTGTACCAACAAAATGGTGAGCTACACTTCGCACAGTTTTCATAGACTACCATTGTTGGATAGGGACACATTGAGGTTGTGGCTGGCAGTGGATGCACAAATGGATGAAAATACTCCTATCTGTATGCCGTGTCTTGCAGACCACTGGGTTTGTAGTGACCATTTTGGTCTGACTTGTGCCAGAGGAAAAAAAACCCAAGCATGTCTTCCTAAAGACAAATGCTGTTTCAAGAGTGGAGAGACCTGCGACCGACAAAGTGGAGGTAATGGCTATACTATTGTGTTTACATAGCATCAGCAATGTAATACAAGAAAGCATGGCAGAATTACCACAAAAACAGTCACTCAATAAGCCTGTAGTATGGGCAGAGTGTCAACCGAGTCGTACTGATTATAAAATATAAAGTTACACTTATTTCCCTTTTTCAATCCATGCACACCAGTTGCGATAATATCCACATACACAAACTCACTGAATAATTGTCTCTAGTATTGCCAAGCCGTAGCTCTATGACTGTGTTATCTCCACACATTCATTTTACTATATGGCAGATTTTATTTTGAAGACAAGGACATAGTTTTATACTTATATGTTTCTGTAAATGTTTGTGACTGATATGAAAATAATTCTGAGTGGGATTTGTGAAATATGAATGTTATTCATTCTTGGTTATTTCACCTACTTGTTGCCAGGCACTTTTCACAACAATCCGAGCCAGTATGCAGTGAAAATAATCATTTTAATGCGCATATTTCGGTGTTTATGATTGCCCTGCAGGGTCAAGTCTATAGCTTCTGGCGGAGTGATCTTGCCCAATACTGGACTGATTTCAAAAATTCTTCTATCATCTATTAAGAACCTAAAATATTGAAAAAACGGCCCAGGTTAAAGTATACCGGAATTACTCTGAAAGGTGTGTGAATGGGTGAATGCTGACTTGTGTTGTAGGAGCACTTTGAGTATTTGAAAGATTAGAAAGTGCTATCTAAATACAGTCCATTTACCATAGCAGTTTTACAGGGAGGGACACGCATGCACTATCATGTGCATGTTGCCAGGCTACTAAAACACAGAACAGAGGAGCTTGGATTATGACATAAGGTGTTTGACTTTGTACTCGTCTCAGAACACCAATAGTTCACTGTCTTTCCAAAGCAAAGAACTGTTCACTGCTATATTAAGGTTAATACCCAGCCCTACAACTGAAGCTGCAGTTGGTGGAGATGAGTGTCTCAGCTTCCTCTATAAAGGACTTTTTTTTCCCATACAGTTTTTTTTTAAATCTACAAGAACTTTATCAAAGACATGTACTCATTTTTGGCTTGCTTATTTTAAACTGAAACTTCTTAATACACAATTACTTAAATGTAAGACTCATCACATTCTCAAATGCATCTGGGCTTCCAGTGTATTTTACGCAAGACAACCTCACATTTTAAAATCAAGATTCAAGCCTTAAATCAACCTTTGGGTGAATGAACCCAGCAGATACCTAGTGGACTGCCTACTGCAGAGGATTGATTCTTAAAGACTTTTGACAAATATAGCCTAACATCCCAAGAATTATTGAGAGTGTTTATCCATAAGCCTGTTATTGTGAAATTTAGCACAAAATAACAAGTGAGACTGGAATCACTGCAGGGGATTTCCATTATAGAGGGCTTCAGCCAAAAATTTAAGGTCAACTGGCAAAAAAAAAGCTGATCCTGAAGGTTGCGGTTTCAAAAGATTCCACTCTGGAACCTAATTTTAAACGTTTGCGGTTTCAGGGGCACCAGCACGCCGTTGTCATGTAACAACAAATGTTTTGTTTGATGCAAAAGCTTGCACAGTGTAAACTGCCCCTACGTCTGGGGTTACCATACCAGCTATTTCTGGGAGCTTTCAACCGAATCACTAAATCTAAACCGGGGCAGGGATTCTGATCTTCGCACCAACATACGAGGCATTCTGTCAAATGACAGTTCTCTACAGGTCACACCTGAGTAAGGCCCATTATTGGAGAAGACTGTGACATACAGTCAAACAAAGTACAGTCAACAAAAAAGCCAGTACGTGAACTTTGAGTTCAAAAAATTTTTCATCACAGATTGTGTTTACATTACAATCTTGCTTACTTTACGCTGTATTTTATTCTGACAAATTCTGTCTGGGTTTTGTGATATTTCCCATTTTGACAACTTATGCTCCTTTGATGAAATTTTTTTTAAAGTCTGTCAAAAATAGGGTTTATATTCCTAAAGCAAGGTTCTGAAAAAGTACTGTTTTATCACTGGAACTCAGATGTGGTATCATAACTTGGATTGCCCAGCTACTTTCCATAGTTGTAAAATCCACTAAAATATCATTAGAAACTATGTTCCACAGACATTTGGTATCTGATAGGCTCTAAAACTCCAGGACTGTATTGCATTTTCTCACTGGTACCTGTAGCAACACACCCCCACCAATGCAGCCTCCGGCTATTTAAATGCAGTGCTGTTGTATTTCTCAGCATTTGAGAAACACAGCTTCCCACCAACAACAAAACAAGATGCAGAACTGCAGATACATTATGTGTTTTTATCAGTGTTAAGTGTTTAAGGGTAGATTTTTCCTTTAAACCACAGAGCGATGCTCTCCGCACACATACACTGCACTCGGCTGTATGCGTCTCTTTGTGTTACCTGGCAGCTGAGGAAGAAACTTGAAGTACTTGGGCATCAGATCAAGGCAGGCATCGCGGAACTTCTTGATCCGCCAGTAGTATATGAGAGGGTTTAGGGCTGACTTGAGATAGCACAACCACAGGACCCATGTGCTGATTTGAAAAAAACTGGCTTTGCGGTAGAAGCCGTCGCTGAAAGTAGCAACCAGACTGTAGGCAGTGAAGGGTGCCCAGCACACTGTAAACACGGAGAAGAGGATGAGGATGGTGGTGAAGGCACGGGTCTTGAAACTCATGTCTATGTTCATCTGAAAGGGCCTCTGGAGGCTGAGCAGGCCCAGTTTGCTGGCCTGGCTCAGACAGATGCTGTCTGAATGGCTGTGGATGCGGATGGCGTTGTGGCGGATAGTGTTCAGGATCCCCATGAATGTGTACAGCATGACCATGAAAGGTATAAAGAAGAAGACTAGCATTAATATCAATACGTAAGCGTGGTAACCAGGCTCAACGCTGTAGCCAAATACACACTGAGGGGCCCTCGGAGGGATCTGTAAGGAAGGGGAACCAACAGCCAGGGGGAAAGAAAAAATGAACGTGAGTCCCCATGTGACCACTATTAGCACTTTAGCTCTCTGTGGGCTCAGCTTATCTTGCTTCTGGACAATAATGAGAAAACGATCAATGCTTATTATAAGCAGTATAGCCACGCCCTCCATCACAAAGAACCAAAACAGCATGGCTGAAACTCGACAGAAAATGTCTCCAAAAATCCACTTGGTGGTCAGGACGGTCACCAGAGCGAAGGGCATGTTCAGGATGGCCAGCATCATGTCTGCAAATGCCAGGCTCGCCAAAAGGATGTTGATGGCTGAGCGCATGGCAGATCTCTGGTACACCATCAAGCACACCACCACGTTTCCCAGAAGAGCCAGAAGCAGGATGGCAACCATGATGAAGCAGAAGAGGATCTGCAGAGGTAGGCCGACGCCTTGCAGGCTCTGCGGAGCCTCAGCTGTCGGCATGGCGGGCTCCTGGGGCGACCGGGACCCCAGGGAAACATTTGCCATGGAGATGTTGTCCATCGACGGCCTCTCGGAAAGGTTCAGCAGCCCCGTAATGAGGCAGCAGAGACTGGCATTAATGTCCCCTGCCTCTGGAAGGGGAACAGTAGTAGAGTGAACCATTCTTCCCCAGGGTGAACAGGCATTGTCGTTGGTGAGCTCATGCTAAACATGGTGATGTAGACGCAGATATCCCCAGCTCAACGCAACATGGCAGCATCTTCATGGTGGACGGATCCTAACATGTACAAGAAAATGTAGTGAGTGCCAAGTAAATCAAAAAGGGCATGTGAAAAAGCATTACGAAACAAGATTAAACCAGCATCGTTTCCATCAACTCTCTTGGGCTTGTAATTACAGTGACACTGAGCCTGTAACCCACTCAGGGTTACATGCCTGCATCTCCCCAATTAATTCACACCTCCATCATCTCTTAAACCTGCAGTCTACCAGAATGAGACAATTTATTACAACTGACACCACAAACGTCTTGGGTCCTCAGTCATTAGATGCTAAACAATGGTTTTAAAGGGTCTGAATTGGCACTGAGGCCTTAACCAGTTAGTTTATATGCAAGCTACCTCTCTGTCACATAAGCTAATCACTACTTGTTTGACTTACAGCTACAATCAAAGCAAGGCGGATTCAATCACAGCCTTAAGTTGTCCATTTGTTTAGACTTTCTTAAAACTCGGTACATCAGAAAATCTGTGTAGCCTAAAATAGTTTGATGATCTAAATTAGGCTAATCAAAATTGGAAATTTATTCACTTTATACACACATTCCAGGTCAAAAAACCAGCATGAGTCGCACTTATTTTAAGAAACACACTAATTCATTTTTTGGGGAGAGTGAGATGAAAAAATCACCAAAAATCGTATGCCTGCGCATCTCCAAAATTAACATATATACCAAATAACACATTGAAACATAAATAAAATTGTAATTTCAATATATTTGTTTAATCTGCACAGTAAGAGAAGGGTAAAAAAAAAACACAGACATGTTTTAGATGGAACTGCAATCTGGAGCTCTTTCCACATTTAACAGCTCTGTGCAGTGACAGTGTGCAGCCTCCTAGAGTCTTAAAAATACGTGGTCATTTTAATATACCGGTTTTTATATGGATAAAAAAGAGAGGTATAAACGTTAAGTAGTGAGTTTTAAGGTGTTTCTAGGTGTATTTTTGATCTTTAAACAGAGCCAGGTTTGCCGAGTAATATTATGCTAAGCTAGGCTAAAGTGGTGTTGACAACAGCTCAGGATACAGATCTTATCATTTCATGTCAATAACAAAAAACAAACGCCTAAAAATAGAAATGAAAGATTACAAACTATACATTCGTCTAAAAAAATTTTTTTTTAATCCCCTATTGTTTGGATGACGTGTGATAAGAAATCCTGCCGAAATGTTTTTTCTAAAAAAACCCTGCCAGTGACCAAAAGCCAGATCTCAACTAGGACAAGTCAAATACTGCAATAAAAAACCCTTATCACTTGTGCAAACATTGCATGCTGTTATTTTAGACTGCCTGGTATCATGGACAATTGCTAAGCAGCAAACACCGCATAATAAATGTCCTGTGGAAAACAGTCCATTTGTAAGTCCTTGAAATGATTCACTTTCATATAAACGAAGCTTTTTCATTAATATTTGTCCTGCGTGTGCAGAAAAATCAAGCAAATACAATTAAAGGCAATTATTATGAGAACAGTGCATGTACTCCTTTTATGCAGCCCCGTTAAAACACAGGCTGGAGCGGCTTTGATACCTGGATATGCAGCCATTTAACAGATAGTGTTATCACATGTCACAAAGACTGTCAGGAGAGACAAAGCTGTTGTAAGGTGACAAACAGGCTTGCAGCAGTGAAGCTGGGAAGACTTGGCTTTATTCATACGGTGATGACAAGCACGCTGTCTGCTGCATTTACCCACTGCTTCGAAACAATGAAGAACTGCTGAATGAGAGTAAGACACTGGTTTATTCTTGGCCGATTTCTTGCTTCATTCATTCTACATTTATACCAAGGACATTTTCTAAGGGCCCTGGCCATGTGGATAACAATGCTAAACATACCGAGAGTCACTTTTTCTTCCTTTAGGGGCAGAGTGACCTGAAATGTTAGCCACTTCAGCCTCCAAGCAATCAAGTAAACCTGCAGTAAAATGGTTGATCGGGTCCTTGTCGTTCTGAAACACTGGGAATTCTTCAAACACTCTACATTGGCAACACAATTACACTACACAGAATTGCGGGGAGAAAATGAGAAGAGCTTTTGAGCCACATTCTGTGACCTTGTATCATTAGGAAGTGTGCTTAGAAGACAAAGATGCAGGAAGCATGCCCAGAAAGTCCATGATGGTAGAATTTACTGGTTTATGGCATTAACATAATTGTCAGAGTTGACCTCATATTTCAGGAGGTACTGTAAGACACTGATGATGTCTCCATCAGAGAAAACCTCACATACACTCAGCCAGACTCTCTAAATGACGTGATCTTTGGATGCAACCAGCAGCTCTATAGGTCGCTCCGTCGGTCAGTCCACAAAAATTCCCCACTCTTTGGCGGCCAAAGTTTTCACCTTGGAGGCTGAAATTTGGCATGGAGGTCAAGTGTGTTTGAGTGTGTGTGTGTGTGAAGGTGTTTGTGTTCATGCCAAATGGCTAAAAAGGGGCGTTGCAATGAGAGTGGCCTATAAAGTGCATAACTTCCCCATGGACTCCCAGACTTGCACAGGATTTACTTTAAAGGTTGGTCATGAGGCAAAGGACAGCTGATTAACTGTTTCGGTTAACTAGCAAAAAAGAAGGCATGTCAGTGGGAGTGGCCTGTAACAAAAAGGCACATAACCTCTAAACGGATTCCTGTAACGTGGCCAAATTTTGTTAAAAAAAAAACCCCACATATACTTTCATCGGTCACAGACTGCTGATCACAGCGACGTTGAATTCACACGTTTTTATTTTCACCAATGTTACGATCTAATGGAAAAGCTAGCGTTCACAGCAGCTTCTTTTAATTGTAACTATGGAAAGAAATGCAAATGCAAAATGTAATACATTTATGTTTAAAGCTGCCCTAACAAACTATAAACCTGAAAATGTATTTTAAATGGCGATTAAATTTCAAACCAAAGTGTGAAAAGAGAAAAAAAATTATAGTAGTGATCTGTTTATTCAAATTTTAGTGTTTATTTGCACAATGACATGCTGTGTTTATCCAGTGAGAGGTGTTCTATTTCCTTATCGATAAACTAGACTGCTGTTGTTCTCTTTGCCAACGCAAAATTTTATAATAGCTGCTATTTACTGTATGCGATTATATGAAGCCGATAATTTGAAGGCCAAAACTGATTTCTTGACTTTACATGACAGCATCTACACTGATACAGTCAGTGGCAATATGCACATTTAAAGCTGGTTCGCAATTTGCCAATAAACGCAGAGGAAGAAGAAGAAAGAGAAGAAGAAGACGACGACAAAGATGAAGTATGGCACACTGATGTCATGCTGATGACATCAAACTGTTGCACAGCCATGAGTGGAGAACATGTCACCGCCTGTTAGATTTGGTCAAGTCAGAGCTTTGGAATACTGAATCATCCATCTTTGCTCTTTACATCTTGCCTCTCTTACCCCAGGGTGTGCATAAACAACACATTATGAACATTTAGAAAAAAAAAAAACAGAATACAAGTTTTGGCCATGTGAAGCTGATGATTATCGGTTATCAGTGATTTTAAGTCGATTTCCTGGTAAAGCACTGCTTCGCTCCTTAGCCAGCAGCAGAAATACTGGTTGATTTCATTTATCGTTTCATTAATGTACATATTTAAATGACAGGATAATGTGCAGATTCAAAGTATTTCTTTTTAGTGTGACATTTCTACTTCCTTAATTCTTAGATTTGCTCTTTATGTAACATCTTAGCATCAGCTGCATTGCAATTCCTCTAGAGTTCAAACGAGGACTGTGTACTGTACGCACAGGGTTGATGTCTATTTAAAACTGTGCAATGGAACTACAACAGTCTTCGAATGTTGACTGAAAGACATGAAGCTGTTCCCATACTGACTGCTCAGTCCAGGCTGCACATCAGAAACACTGCACTGTATTCTGTAATCCATCAAATAAGATTGGGTTAATAATCAGCTGTATCAACTGTACTCTGTGCTATAATGTTACACATAGCACCTTCAAAGTGTCGTTCATTTTAAACAGAACTTAGTAAAAATTTGAAATATCTGATTTTAACTTTGAATTAAGCTATTAATAATGTGCGTTTGTTTTTTTAAAAAATTACATATTTCTGGGAGATTTAACAAAAGGAAATGTATAACATTTACATACTATCACATTTTTGCAAACATTTGGAATTCTGAAGCCAGGGATTGACTGAATTCTAGAATTCAAAAATTAATCTCAAATTTACAGAGACGAGCTCTGATTTTTCCCTGAAAATTGTCCGAAATTCAAAGAAAATCAAAGATATTAGAATTCGCCTACACCTCATTCAGACTTTCACTTCATCGACCTCATACAAGACCCGGCAGCTCAGTTCTCGTCGTCTGTTATGACAATGAACATCTTCTTTTGATGACATTAGGTCATTTTTTTTAGCCTCGACTGTTGAGTTGTTGAGCCATTGCAACGGTTAGGACGAAAAACTGAGAATCACCGAGAGTTCACATCACTGTGGACAGCGAGAACAAATGGTGTTGTAAGAGAAACATTACATTTATGTCTTCATTTCGACATTCAGCGAGCGACATATGAGTAATAATGTTGGAATTATGTTGTTGAGCGAATCTGTTTCGGTTCAGACGGTTTCCAGCGGTGTTACCTGCCTCAGTCTCCCATGTCGAAGCTCGGGATCGGCGGGCGAAGCGCTGAAGCTCAGTCCTCCAAATGGTGCATATCGCCGCCCAAAACGCTTTCTCCCTCTCGGTGTGGTCGAAACAGTTCTTCAAGTGTGAGCTAGTGCTGCTTTTCAGATTCAGGCCCAGTGGCTGGGTGATTTTATCCAACGGTGCGACCGCTGGTGATGCCACTACCTACACAGTTGGAGCCGTAACGTTGGATGGAGTAAAATCCGCATTTGGTCGGTCTACTTTTGTTTCCAGACGAGCGCGAGAGACTGAGCCGTGATTATCCTCCTTTTCAAGACGTGAGAAATTACAGTTTTTTTTCTCTCCAGGCTTCTTTTTCATCCATTTCCTTCATACAGATGTGAGATTTCGGCAGCCCATCCTCCAACACCAGTATCAGGACATATACTGTATGTGGCCAAAATTAACACCACACTGTTACAAACTACATTCATTACGGGCTACATAGGAAAAGGCACCGGCAGTACACAAACACTACTTCCTGTCTGGACTTTCAAAATAAATGGCATCTAAAAAGCGGTGAAACCCGCTTACATTAATGAACGCTTGGTTGACAGGTATGCACTGCTGTTGAATAAGAGACATTCAGTACCCGGAGAGGCCATATGCTGCTCGTGTGGGCCTACTTGGGGTTTTTACAACAGGGTATGAATTAACAGTCTATAGGCTACTTACACACACTGGAATCTACATTTTTATACATTTTTAACTAAAATCAAATAAACACATATAATTACAAGTTGAATGATCTCCACAAGCATTTTATGTCTTGGGGTGTGAACCACAATGTAGAGAGATTTTTAGAAATTTTAAAGCTAAACTATTTATTAAAAAATATCGCAATATTTTATTGTACATAGTTTGGTTGGTGGCTAGTTAAAACTCAGCAGGCGCCCCATATGCAGAAGCTTTGTCCTTGTCGCAGCGGACCCAGGTTTGATTCCACCTGTGGCCCTTTGCTGCATGTCATTCTCCCTCTCTCCCCTGTTTCCTGTCTACTCTTCAGCTGTCCTGTCCTAATAAAAGGCACAAAAGCCCAACAAAAAAATCTTTAAAAAAAAAAG
>JAQLOL010000010.1:1769986-1785100 GCA_029783665.1 Naso thynnoides
CTATTTGAAACCTTTTTTAAAATCATTTTAGTATAAGCATCAAATAGAGAATGCTGTCCCTCATACTGTGAATGGACAATGAGCTTAATAATAAAAATGGCCTGCTATCATGGCTCCAGCGATCATATGGGGTGCAAGGAGAATGTCGATGCATGACTCGATCCATTGGAAACAAACATACGGTGAATATTATCGCCTTGTCCAGAACACATGATTGAATGGTTGAAAAACACCTTTGTGAAAAGTTGAGAAATTTCCAACTGGAAGCGCTCAAAGCGGGCACACAAAAAGTCAGAGTGCCCGGAAAAAAGACGTTGGGTGCGGCCGCCTGCTGCTGCAGAAGCTCTCTCCTCATTAAGAACTGGAAAAAAAAAAAAAGACGCTGGGGCTAAGAAAAAAAAGTGACAGGAGGACACAGGCCCTAAATGTGTAAAGCCAAAATCTATGACGACATCTGGTCTCATTTCAATACCAACCCTACACAGTCAGAAGCAAATCTTTAAGGGTATTTTATTTCCCAAAATCTTGAACAGTTCCTTTAAACCAGGGTTTCTCAACCTTTTTTTTGGACCTTTGCTCTCTTTTCCAGATCCCAAATATCTCACATGAATGTGGGAGTGAAAACATACCACAGAGGAATCTTCAAACCGATTATCAAGACACAATTCTCAAAAATAACTATTTAAATATAATAATACAATTTTATTATTCTATTTTTTCTGAATTTGTTTCACAAATATCAATATATTAACATTAGACATACTATATGATACCATTTACATATCAAACAACCCACATAAGGTCCAAACTTCAGGCTTGAGAAACTCTGCCTTATCTGTTGACTCTCTCTCAATGCATGAAACAGGAAAGATTTCATCTATTGTCCACCATTCACCAATAATCCAGTCCTAAGAAGACTTTATCTGCTTGGCCTTGTCATTCTTTGGTGGTATGATCTGAATTTGGAAGGGGATGAAGAACTCCAGAAGAGCTTTCGTCTCTTTCAAGTCAAGACAATAATCCTGAGCAATCTTTTCTGGCGTCCATGTTTGAGGCTGACGCTGGTGGCTGCTCAGGGCTTTCAGAGCCTCAACGACGGTCAGTTTGCCTTTAGGAACGTCTGTGAGCTCCACCAGGCCGTAAGGGTCCCCCGGTAAACTGAACTTCAAAGGCCGCCTCTCCGCTTCTTTAGCCACTGTCACTTCCTTTGGTGCCTGATGGAAGTTTAAACAGAAGAAAATGAGTCTAAAAGCCCTGCTGTTTGTTTTATAACAAACACACTTTCATGAAGAGATTTCTCTGTGACCAACACTTTGTTTTCAATCGCTGTCTCTCATGTTACAGTGTACACAGACATTGACAACAACTGAATGCAATGATGTTGGAAGTCAGACTCTCTGAGTTGAAACTTCAATTTCCGGGTTGTCTTGAATGCAGAATTACTTTCAGATATTTATGGAGTGCTGCCACCAAGTGGCCAAAATGGTCGATCTAGATTTAAAAAGTATTGTCAATTGCATAAAGATCCAGTGTGTAGGATTTTGGGGACATATTTGGCGAAAATGGAAGAAGCTGAATATAAAACAGAAAATAATTACAGTATATCTACAGATGGAGTGGGTCCTCTTCTATGTAGTCTACTATGTTGCACCACCACACTTCAAGCCCAGAAATCACACTGACGCCTTTTACGATTTCAGCAGCAAGCGTAGGTTTCCCTACAGGATGTTTCATAGAAACTCTTTGTTGATAAAAGTTTTTAAATTTTATTTGATTTTAAGTATATTATGTTGACAAAATTAATGGATAGGGATAGATAGATAGATGCTAAATGGATAGTGCTGCTCACAGTTTTTTGTAGTTGTAGTCCATTGTATGGCTTTAACAAAAAGTTTGATAGTCTGTTTATAACATTAAACCTTGATTTCTAAATCAACATTTGAATGCATATCCTGTGTGTTGAAAGGCTTTGACCGGTTTCGCTTGGATTGCACTTGGACCGGTCTGGGCAGAACGGAGGGACGCATACTGACAGACAGAGGTCGGGGTACAGAGTTTATTTTGATGGCTGATTAAAAAGTTGATTTGTCTTCACTTCAACTGGTCTGCTGCAGCAAATCGCAGAGTGCCAACCTGTGCTGTGCTCAGTCTCTTTATTAAAAAACTTTACTGATAGGGCTGAGTATCAAACTTCAATACTTTTATGGTACCAACCGAACTGCCTCAATACCATCGAGTACTGAAAAATGTCAGGTATGAAAATTTGTTGTTGAATGACCAAAAGAGTTAATCCATCAGCATCAGTGAGCCAATGCGCATGCAGCATGCCCTGTTGCATGCTTGCCAGAATCCAATAGTGCAGTAGATAGGCTGTACTCTTGTGTTTTTGCACGAAAAACACCAAATTACACCGAGAGACAGGGCTGACCACAAGTTTGTGTAATGTACTCTTTTGTTAAAACAGATTAGATAATAGTAATTGGTATCAATAGTAATTGGTAAATCAACTGGTATCGAAAAAAGTTTCATCCAGTAACCAGTATTAAAGTCTATGTATCGGTATTTATGCCAGTATTGGATTTTTTTTTATCGATACCCAGCCCTGCTTACTGGTGGGGGAATGTACTTTACTTGATGAACTTACAGATGTGAGAGGGGAAAGGGAAGATACTGGACCAGACTCTGGTGATCGCTGTAGTTCATCTTAGAGGAGACTATTCTCTCTCTCACACACACTCACACACAAATGCACACAACTATAATGATACTAAAACACTACGGCCCAGGGATTTTGTTGGCCGATGCCAATATTAGCGAGTACAAAAATTCCAATATTCGAGATTTCGGCTGATACTCTGTGTATAATACTTTAAATGTGCTTATCAAATACGTGTAAAAAAGATATTAAGGGCAGAATATCTAACAAACTTTACTCCGAACATCAGTGCACTGAACAGTCAAAGGTGGAGTTAGTAGGATTTTACTAAAAAATAAAATATAGACATATACACAAGTAATGCTGCTCAACCGCCTTCTGCCTGTATTTTGATGTTTTGGCTGACTCAGGATCCGCTCGGTTACCGCTCAAGTTACCGTAGAGAGCAATGTAATCTGGCAAAAAGTAACGATAGCGCAACCACGCTTCTCTTAAGCGTAGATAGTGTAACTGCAGTGAACTGATACGTTTCCCCCAGCCAATGATAGCGCGCAGGTGAGGTTGAGCGCACCAGAGCACGGCTACTGAACACTGTCCAGACCGGAGAACGTTGCGAATGTGGACACAGCACAAAGAAAAGGAAATGCAGCCCTAATGAGCAAGTGGATAAAACTTGTTTCAGAGTGAGAGTGAGTCTCGGTTTGGTTTTCAGCCATTTTGGAGCACTGGTGGAGAGGCTAGAAAAAGTGATGCAGAGCTGGGCCACTTTGTGATGGACAGGTAGGTGTTAAACGCTAGCGGTAAGCTTGTTAGCTTGCTAATTTATCAACTTCTCCATTAAACAAATGTAATATTCTAGTGTATCTTGCTGTGTAACGTTAAGTAAGCGGCATAGCAGTACATGTAGTACACGCTGAGTTACAATACTTCTGGTGCATTGAGCTGGGAGGAGGGGCCCAATTTGAATGTTGTGTTTACAAACAGCAAGGAAGGAATGCTAAGTCGCTTAAAACCAATTAAACAATGGACTGCCCTCTGCTGGACAAACTATGTGATTACGCCATTTTAAATTACAAGTCCAAGCATTTTTTACAGCCTTAAAAAACGATTTTAATATCGGCACTTATCAGAAAATACATAGGTCGATATACCCATACATCTGCAACAGGCTAATATTGGCCAATAATATCAGCAAACGGATATATCAGTTGAGCCCTTTAAAACACTCATTCTGCCATGGCAATGCAGAAACACACTGTATTGACTCATCTTTCAAAAACAGCCAGCTCTATGTCCTAACAGCAGTGACTCAGCCACACACTGAGCACCTGCTCCCCTCTGCGATGGGACAGAGGTGAACAGAGACACTCCACAACTCAAACTAGTCTCAGTAATACTGTAGCTTATAATTTAGCAACCTTATCATGCGTTAGCTGTCGAAGCAAACAAAGCAAAGCAGCATCCATTGTCATAATTCTTCGTATGAATAGACACAGTCTGTGTCCCAGTCTGACCTCTGCTGCTGCTGCTGCTGCTGGATCTGTTGACTCCACATACACGGACCTGAGCAGGTTCAGCAGAGGGTCGTTCTTCTGGCTCAGAGGATCCGCTGCCTCCACTTCTGAAACACACATCATGTTCGTCAACAGGGTGTTTTTTAAAAGCTTTATTCGTGACTCACGCCTGAAGCAGGGGAATCAGCCTGGCATGACCCCGAGGAGACAGTTACACAAGTTTACACTCACGTTCGGAGCTGCCGGCCGACGGCGGAGGGGTGGCCGCATGTCGGGGTGCTGCTCGCGGCTTTTCCCTGGAGATTTCCCGGTGAACTCGGTTTTCTAGGTCGAAATTTCGGAACATACGCGCAACCCGCGCCCCCATGTTCGAGAAGTTACCAAATGCCGCTAACAATAAAGATTATTCAAACTGTCGACGGTGAGCGAGAAGGTTCATTCCACAAAGAGAAAGGCGAACACCAGATTAACAGCGACCCCATGTGGCTGGAAGATAATATTATTCCCGATAATGTCCTCTGCCAAGAACTCGGTGACATTGAAATTTAAAAAAAAGAAAAAGAAAGAAAGGAACACTGACATTAAGGTCACTGAGTCTGGGCTTCAAGAGACACAAGACACAACATTTTACAATTGATTGAAAATCTGATTATCATTTGACAGTTTGTGCCCTAAACTGTAACTTTAATGTACACGGGCCTATAGGCGATGTATGTAAACATGTATGTGCATGTATTGATATTTGTTTATTGTCTATATTCGCGAAAGTAGTGTTTCTTTTTACTTATGGAAGTGTAAAGCATACATTTTTATAGCCCAGTTTAAAACAAGATGAGTAGTTACACAGCCAGCAGATGGCAGCATTTCATATATATTCAAAGAGGCTGATTTTTTTTTTTTTTTTTTTTTAAAGGTTGTCTTCTGTCTGAGGTCCATGTTTGTTAGTGCTGGTTTAAAACAAGGCCTTTTTGTCACCCTGATTCTCATTCATTATTCAGACAAAGCAAAAGAATCAGAATCAGTTCTGACTTCCATCCATCCACAAGTGCTTTGACCGGGTCAGACAACAGAGGTCACTTTTTATATAAGGCGAGCCATATGGAGCACATCTGGAAGTGATTATCTGCTTCATCATAACAAAACAACCCACAGCATTTTTTGTAAGGAGAGGAATGGAAAGATACTCTTTTCATTTCACTCACTGGTGTAAAACTCCTGACTTTGACTTCTAATGGAAGTCAGAAAGTCGTCTAAAGGCCAGATGCACTGGCGGACTGATGTTTGAGGGGCAGGGGCAAAAATAGTAAGAAGGGCCCCTGTTGTATGCGGTGGGGCACCAGCACGCACTGGAGGGGCACCAGAGAGGACACTTTACCCTGCTTTGTTCTCTAGAAGGGCACCCTGTAGGGCACTTTTTCCTTTTTGCACATTCGACAGCACTTTATTCCACTTTGTCTATTAGTAGGGCACCCTAGGGGGCATTTACCCTACTTTGTCCACTAGAAGGGCATTCTAGAGGGTGCTTTAGCCCATTTTGTCCACTAGAAGGGTACCAGAGAGGGCACTTTATCCACATTTTGTCCACTAGTATGGAACCCTATAGGGCACTTTTGTTTTGTCCACTACAAGGTCACACTGGAGAGCACGTTACCCCACTTTGTCCATTCCATCCACTGGAAGGGCATCATTTAGGGCGCATTACCCCACTTTGTCCACTAGAAGGCCATCCTAGAGGGTACTTGAGCACATTTTAGCCACTAGAAGGGCACCTTAGAGGGCACTTTACAAAACTTTTTATCCACTGAAAGGGCACCATAGAGGGCGCTTTCTCCACTAGTAGGGCACCCTAGAGGGCCCTTGACCATGTTTTGTCCACTGCAAGGGCACATTAGAGGGCACTTAAACACATTTTGTCTACTAAAAGGGCACCCCAGAAGACAGTTTCACTGTGACCCCACCTCCACAAAAAGCATTTTTCTTTCAATTAAAAATAATAATAAGAGGGCACCTAAAATACAATACTGTATCCCTGATCGAGTTTTTGCATGGGAGTGTTTTTAATTGCTGTTTATCTTTTCAATCCAAAGTTATTTACATACTCTTGTTGTGTGGAGCAACACTTAATAAGACAGAGAGTTCCAAGGCATGTTGCAGCATGTGAGCCTTGAAGGACAAGCTACAGTCAAGTGTGTAGACAGTTGTTGACTTGCAGAGTTCCAGCAGATGTGTATCAACACTGTCATTAAATAAGTAAAACCCTGCACAGTTCTGGAGTCCACCACTGCTTTGACAGCTTCAGTGAATTACTTAAGACAATCTGCAAACAGAGAATTATTTAAGTGTTTAACCAACAATGTTAGGGTATGTTTATAGATGATAAGACAACACGTTGAAGTCAGAATGACGACTAAATCACTGCGGAGATGTGATAGTATACCTATAGAAGTTACGCTATATTAGCCAAGGCAGCTCAACGCCTTGAAAAGGATAATTGTAATATTCTATATTATTCGACAACCAACTGAATTAATTGCAGGTGTGTCAGAGACTGTCCAAAACTATGCACACCAAAGAGCCATGCTGTTACAAAGGGGAACAATTTCCTATTATCTCCCTCTTGTCTGAGCATAGTCTGAGAAAAACTACAGTGACCAGGTTGTATAGGAAATGGCTGAGCCTTTAAAAAATAAAACTGTATTTTTGAAAACAGTCTATCTTCAGTATAAATAAGTTTGGGGCTAAGACACAAAAAAGGGAGGGAAAGAACTAAATAACAGACTTAAACACTTGGTTTGAGAATTTTCATTGGGTACGGCGACAAAAACAAACATAAAATTAAAATTTAGTTAGGAAGGGCATCTACCAAAGAAAACAGACGAATGAATACAACACCCTCACCACTTCACCACAATGTCGCCTCACTGAAGTATTGTAAATGTGCTGGAAATACAAAAACTGAGCTGTACTATGAAATAATAAAGTTTTCGTTGGGAGACCAAAGCTGCATTCATGAATGCATCATATTAAAGATCATGTCTGATGATAATAATAATGATAATTATGGTTTTTAACTTAAAAGTTGTTCTAACAACTCCACCTCTTCATGAAATTTGACAGTGTGCTCTGCAGTGATTTTGTATTTGCTTGTTTTCACCTTTAAATTTCGCATGTATAAGCAGTATGCAACATGTAATAAATGATTATAACACAATTTAATGTAGCTACGCTGCTTTAGGGATATTTTTAAATGTCAATTAATGCACATTGTGTCAACAATAATACATTATCATATGAAGACATCTTATATATTACAAGTGTGAATGCTATCTTGTCTTTCTTTTCGTTTGGAGGCCTCTACTATTGGGTTTCCGCAGGATGCGTTATAGCTGCTGACAAATACATCAATGAACAGTTATATCTGCTTAAACTACCTTACAGTGCTTCAACACTGCCTAGACATGCTGAGTAGGAGTGTGACCAACATGCTAAATACACTCTACGTGTTGTCAAAGTGGTAAAAATCTCTTCTTCGTTGGTTTGTTTTGACTCAAGTTGCAGTTTGCAGAGCTGTCTTCGCCAGAATGCTGTACCCATATTTTTCTTTAACTTTTCAGCTAACACATTTATTTGACACAACACACAATGGATACACACCTATGCATGTAGTAATTTATTTACAAACAGTAAAAAAAAGAGGCCATAAAAATATATCTTGCTTTCACATATATACATTTAAATGTATTTCTATGAACTATGTAGACAGGACAAACTCAAGTACAGATGAGGCAAGTGTATTATAGTGGCTAACCTTGAGATCTTTGATACAAGGCAGGACCCTCTGAACACTCCAAACTTCACATAGATTCAGTTCTAAAGCTCCACAGAAGCTTATTACATCAGAGGTGATCTGGTTTTATCTTGACAATTCATCAATTCCTATTTGGAATCACTTGTTTTTCCTGAACACCCATTAGGTAGATCTTATGAAAATTATGGCCACTCTTAGAAAAAAAATAAGATTTCAAGAATTAAGTTGTAGGATGGGTAAAAAGTCATAATGTTAAAAGAAAAAGTCCTAAATCATAAAGTACTAAATGATGCATAAGTCTCCCTGAAGCCAATTTGTGATTTTGGGCTACTTAAATAAAAGAGATTTAAAAATTAAGAAAATAAGATCACAATTGTAAGAAAAAGTCATAGTACCAGAAAAAATGACAATATCAGAATAAATCTGTAGTTTTGAGAAAGTCAAAAAATCACAACACTAAGGGTCATATTATTATGAGAATAAAAGTCAAACTATTATGAGCATAAAGATGTCATTTAAAGAAAACTTAAATATTACAATAAAAAGTTTTGATATTACAAGAATAAAAGTAATAATGTTACATGAAGGAACTCATATTAAAAAATTTAAATTAATTGTATTTTTAGCATAACATTGAATATGGGGGGGGTCATAATATTAAATAAATAAGTTTGTATACATTCCAAAAAAAGTTTGGAAGCTGAGTGTTCCTGAGCTTGTGTAATCATATCATTTACACAATAAAATGATACATTATGTGGTGAATCCTTTTGAATTATTGCTTGTGAATAACTGAGCCTTTTGGTGATGCTCCTTTCATACACAATCATGATACTATCACCTGTTACCAATAAACTGGTTTACCTTCTAAACAGGTGTTTTTGAATATTTCATAACTTTCTTAATCTTTTGTTGCTCCTGTCCAAACTTGATTAATGCTATGGGCATCAAATTCAGAGTTAGCAAAAAATACTTACAAAAATCAATGAAGTAGATGAGGTTACACATTAACTATATTGTCTTTAAACTGTTTTCAGTTAATCATATATCAAAAAGGCTTAGCAAGTTTTTTTATCCCTGTTTTACTTGTTGTCTAAATATATCTGAGGACTACAATATTGAGAGAAAATATTGCAGTGGTGAAGCAGAAAATAGCTTTACAAAAGATTCTTGTAACATTATGACTTTTTTGATTACTCATTTTTTTTGTAAAATTCTGAGTTTTTAAACTTTTTCCTATGAATTTCAGAACTTTATTCTAGAAACACCACGACTCGTAATATTTAAACTTTCTCAAAAAGAGTTTTTTTCTTTTTTCTAAAAGTAGCCATAATATTCTGTCATAAGATCTGGCTCAGACTGAGGTGTGGGGTGCATTTAGTTCACTGTGAACAACAGGTCGTTCGATCTGTAGCTGGATGTCCCCTCACAGGCTCATGGTGTTAGCACTGTGTGTGAGAGCAGGAGGAGTAGAGGTACAGTAAGATGAAGCAGTCGATCAGGAGGATGGTGTAGAAACATCTCTGTGTGTGCAAGCTTCGACCCCTTTGAAAGCGAGTCAGTATCACAGCCAGCAGCAAAAAGAAGGTGGCAGTGTTCAGGAGGAGAAAGAGTCGGATGTATGAGGCCGTGCTGGAGAGACCCTCGCTCCCTGCCGTGGCCACCATATGAACCTCCTTGAATTTGCGGCCCTTGACAAAAGCCCCCTTTCTGTTTTTGCGGCCATCTGCATAATCAATGAAGGCACGTGAGTCTGCATCTCCCTCCTCTGGACTGTCCTCGTATGTACGCTTTGAAGTCCTCTGTCTCACCTTCTTCTCATTCACCTCAATCTGTGCAAAAAGGTCAGGTAGACTCTCAGAAAGCTTCTCTCCGAGGTTCACTTTCTTCCCACCTTTAATCTTGCCCTGTTTTTTAGACATAGCAAACATCTTCTCGATGACCTCCTCTGTCTTCTTTTTGTCAGAGAACTGGAGGAGACGCTCTGCAGTCTTGCGGAAGCTGGCAGAGTTAAGAACTCGCCCTAAGATGTGTCTCTCCATCTGCTGGAAGACGGGTTTGACATGCTGGAGGTTATCCTCCATCACGTTGACATATTCCTCCACTTCCTCAGGCGAGCTGTCCACCACAGCTGCCGCCTTCTCGAACACAATCTTCTTGTTGTCCAGCAGCACCATGGCAAACAGAGGCTTGCTGGTGACCTCTCCAGTCAGCAGGTAGATGGTGTAGGTGTGATCCTTGGTGGCCAGGTATATATCCACTCTCTGGTCATCACCACGCAGGCTGAAGCTTTGTACATCCACGCCTGGTCCAAAGAAAATGTAGGCAACCCTGGTGTGAGGGTACCTCAATGGCATTGTTACGTTCACATAGTTAGAGCCATTATACGGGTATCCGCGAGGGTAATTCCAATAACCTACCACTCCTTTGTTACTGTAGCCTGTGTCATCCATCCAGAACAACTTATATTTATCCTCACCATGTGATACAAATGCTCCATGAACACCATCTATCTTTGTACCCTGGAATGGGAGTTCTGTGTTGTGAAAGAAGGCACTCATTGCTCTGGTTGGGCTGTCTGGATCCAGGTGGATGTGGTCCACAAGGAGCAGGAGCTGGGGGTGTAGTAGGATTAAGTTTCTTTGGAAGCTCTTTATCTTCAGCTCTGGGTTGTAAGCAGAATGTGCCTCGCCACGGATAAAGACCATTCCCTGTCTTTCGACAGCAGCTTCAACTCTGCCCTGGGTATCAGCTGCAAGCCCCACCTTGTACTTCAACCACTTGGAGTCGCAGGCTTCTGTAACCTGTCCAGCCCACGGCTTAAAGCAACTCGCTGACGTGGTCGAGCCAAATAACACTGCATTGTTCAACAAAGTGTACTTGGGTCCATAAAGTGCCTCCGTGATAAATGGGACACCATTGGGTGCGAAAGTGAAAGTGTTTTGATCAGGGTGCTCATGCCCCGCATTAAAGTTCCTCCACCCTTTAATCCACTCTTTGTACTTGTTCCTGTGAACAATATCAAAGATGGCACGTCCCCCCAGCTTCCCTGACTTGAAGGAGAGGAAGGAGCGGTTGGTGTCAGCATGTAAAGCACTGCCGTACGTCACCACGCCCCAGTCCTCAAAGAAGTGGAGTTGGGATGTTCCAAAATCTGATGGAGGTTTGGGAATCAGGCCTGGATCATACCTGCAGAGCATCATAGGAAAACAAAAATCAGACAAATAAAAAGCAACCACTGACAAAAACTCTCTGAAATTGCATCTATTTAAAAATATTTCAGTGGCTATTTTGTAAAGACATGTTGCACTTTATGTTACTGTTGAACCCGTGTTTTTATTAACCAGCTACATTTTTGTGCACTGTATTTATGTGAATTTCTGTTTCCCCAGAATGCCTTTTGACAACTGTAAGAGAGCAACTGTGACCTTGTTGCTTTTAAAGATCAATACTAAAGTTTAAGATCAGCACCAGTTTTGGGATGTTTAGCTTTTTGCAAAAATATAGGCTATGAATAAAACTTAACTACAAAACACTTTATTTCAAAATATTCTTGTGGTATATTTATATACAATTTATAAATAAAGCGATGCCTACGAGCTAGTTCTGGGGGGTTCGCTTTGTGTTCTTCTCATCACTCCTCAATACCTCTATGTTAACCTATCAGTGGGGAGTGATGAGGTCAGAGCCTGGACGCCAAACATGTAAAATGCATTTGCTGCTGCAATAAACATTTCAAACATGAGTTGTCTGACTCAATGTATATGAAGCAAACAAAAATACTCAATTTGAGACTCAATAAAAAATTTGGCCAGCAGAAATAAAATTAGTGTGCCTTTTGCATCTCAGAGAGCTGTGTGCTCAAAACACCAGTGCTGTGAACAACAGGTAATCCAATTTTAAGAACTGACGATGACATATCAGGAGGATTTGCTAACTTTCTTCTGTTTTATATCATAATTGAGATTTTGACTGATGATCAATATGAAGAAATGTCTTTGGGCTCTGGGAAATCAGTATTTGTTGTTGTTTTCAATCATTTTCTATATTAAATGACTTATCTAAACAATGACTTATTTATTTAGGTTAGAATATTATTAATTAGGTGCCGGCATAGACTAAAATTGTTTGACCACAGTGGGATATTGCATAAAAGAACTCAGCCCAAACTGCTAGGTATGAAGAAAATGGAAGCTTAAATGTTTTGGGGGTTGATTTATTCTTTAAACAAAGCTCTGGACTGAAAAAATGCACTCCAATATTTCATAATGAAATATGAAACTGAACCCAGCTCACCAGATGAACTCTGTGTGGAGAGTACACCAGCGCTGGCCCTTTCCAGCCTGCCCTGGCCCTTCCAACACCCTGTTTTGATGAATCAGATCTGCCAGCCAGTTTCCACTGCCATTACGCAACACATAGCGGTCCAAGAAGACCAGCTGGCTCTCTGGCCCATAGAACCAGTTGTAGTTGGAATCTGCAATCGCTACGGTCCGTTGAAATCCTGGGAAGAAAGAGAAACACAGAGAGACAACTTCAGTGACCTACAGAAACATTTATCAATGAAAATAATGGCCACATATTACAAATAAAATGCTGATGTGGCTAATTTTGTTTAAGTTAGTAGTATCACAAAATGCAGAAAACTACGCTTAAACCAATATGTAAATTCTTTATAAATTCCTACACACTATTAAACACACGGCTGGAATTAAATATTTGGCATGTGATCAGGATTGTGAAACAAAGCCCCACTGGTGTGACCCAGCTCAGTCCCAAACCAAGTGCAAATTGTTCTCAATGATTTATTGTCCGTAGTTCTGTAAGAAAAAACCTCATACTTCAGTGTTGAGGATTATTAGAAACTACAGTAAGTAATTAAAGTCATTTTTTTATCAACCAAAACAATCTAAAACAAAAATTGCAGCAGAAACAGTTTTCCTTTGACCGTGTTGAAACAATGAACAAAATCTTTAATATGTATCTACAGCAGACCTGAATAACGTACAGCCAACAGGCCGGAAGTGGCCCACATGATGGTTTTGCCAGCACTGGGGACTGAAAAACCACACCATTTTACTTATGAGGCTAAAAGAAAAAGGAATAAAATAAATTTAATTAAATTAGATTAGATTTTATTTTGAAACACTTGTGTGGTGAATGTGCTTCGCCTCTTCTGTGCATGTAATGTTTGAACCCATAGTGTCTTTTGCTGAGGTGGCTGAGGCACAACGTTAACGATATACGTTAAGGCTGTAGCCTTAGTTTGGAACAACCATGGCTGTATTTGAAGACCACAATTACAACTCTCAGACAAAATACATTGATAAAAAATACAGAAATACAAAAAAAAAGTTTTGTTCTTTAACCTGCCTATTTGGACCCATAGAGCCTATTTTATTTGTTTGTGTGCAGTTAATTAAATGGGAACATTTCTACTTTTTTCCCCCCATAAAAAGTTAATCCAGTAAATTAAGCTCAAAAACTCCTGCAAGTAATTTTTTAAAATTAGATTATGTTTGGCTGACAAATTTGTTTTGTTTTCTCATTTTACTTTGCCCAAAATAATCAAAAGATTGTCAAAAAACAACAACAACAACAACAACAACAAACACAAAGAAACCACATAGCTGGTGCGAAGAAGGGACTTCATCACCACACTGTTGCATCTCTGAGCAAACAAGGCAGGTGAGGGGACGGTAAACATCTGAGCTGCTAACAGGGCAGTACAAAAAAATCCAGTTTCGGATTCTTGCCTCTCTTGTCTAATGTAATTGAGATGCTTTCTGTGCAGTGCTGCTCAGCCACAGTTCAGAAATTGTTGGCAGGGGGCTGTGAAATGTTAAAGCCTGACCTAGGGGGCCCTCCGCTGCTGCCCTCCTCCTGACCTACAGATGAAACTTCCAGGAGACCACAGATCCCCGCAGGTCTCAGCTTAGCTTTGAAAGGCATCCAGGAAGGTAATAACTACACGCATGCATACCCCATATCAGCTTAGAGGAGGAGCCTCTCACCAATGTGGCAGCCTGAGGTTATTTTCACATCTAACCTAGTGTATCCAACTTTTGGGATACTATATTCTAGCCAGGAAAACTGAATGAGTCAACCATTCAGTTAAGTAAACACCGTGTGCTCTGTATTTGGCTCTCTAAAAATATCCATTCCTGAGTAAAGTCTTTTATATTCATTTCACAACTTTTTCAAAAAGTAAACGAGTGTGCTGGCCACAGCAGTGAAGTGACAGTTACCGGGCAGGATGGTCCTGTACATGAAGGCAAAGTGTTTCAGAAGCCATGGGTGGTCAAAGTGGCCAATGGCAAAGTGGCGCTGCACCAGGAACATGTACTGGAACATGGAACGGGTGGTGTAAGTCCCATAGGCCACTCCTTCATATAGGGAGCCATCTGTCACATCCTGCAAAAGGATCATGGACTTCTCCATGATGGACAGGACCTGCTTGGTCCAGAGGTAGGCCTCCTGGAGGTAACCTGAAACACAGGAAGTTGAGATGATTTGACACGTCAGACACATTCCAAAATCCCAGTCCCTCCATTGTGATTTTTGTTTTTGTTTTTTTTGCTCAAAGGGTTACATTAATGTCGTCAATATACATAAACACTAAGATGATGCACACTTCATCAACCATTTTCCAAAACAAACATTGTGTTTTCATGTTTGACTGTGTTTTCTTGATGTCTCCAGCCATCTTTGATTTATTTTAGTGTGATATGAAAAGTAAAGTTAAAGCAGCTTTCAATGTCTGGGTGTAAAGTAAGTGCAAACTGATGAGTATTTTCACATTTTGGCTCTTCATGCCACTGTTTTAAAATGCAAAATGCTTGAAGTGTATCTTTAACACCATCTGATGGCAAATTCCTGTAAAATTTTATTTAGCATTTTCAAAATCCACATTTGCATGTAATTTTGTTCAGACAGACTTTGTAACCTTTATGCTAAAATATGATTGGCTCACATTTGGTTTGATTCTTAAATGCTGTCAAAATCCCTTTAAGGGGCTGTTGGGCTTTTGTGTGTATAGACTAAATGTTAAATATGTGAAACACATCAAGCTTTAAGTCACTCAACCATGGGCATTTAATGTTATGATGCTGCCATAGTTGCATATATAGGTAAAA
>JAQLOL010000010.1:1797405-1815602 GCA_029783665.1 Naso thynnoides
AAACCCGGAAGTCAGGAACTTTTTCGGCGTATGCGCCAGGCAAGCAACTTCCATTGAAATGAACGGCGGCCATTTTCCGGTCCGGTATCCAGTTCTTATAATACATCCATGGTCACAACACGGCAGTGGACGCTCTGGAAAAAGGCATTTCCGCTCGTCTTTGAGCATAGAGCCCAAAAGTCTTCCTGTACTATAAAATGTTGTCTTTACATAGAGTCATCTTAACCATGTTCACAAGACTATGTAAACTACTACTGTGCTGCCCCAATTTCGGTGGTAATGGTAGTAGTTCTTTTAGCACTTATGAAACAACGGTAAAGGCTGTGCATGATTTACTTGAAAAAATGCTGAAATAAATAAAACCAAAGACCTTTTTGAATGAGATTAGTAAGAGCGGTGGTTGTTGTCACTTGCTTTGCAGATGTGTTCAGCCTCTTGAATGCAAAGCATAAAATGACCTAAAATACAAACTCACTAGTTAAGAATAAAAAGAAAATATTAAAAGGTCAAGAACTCCATTTTACTCATAATGGATGAGAAGCCCAAAAATGCCGAATAAAAAGGAAGAAATTTCATCTTTGATCAATTTTAACACATAGATCTTGATTGTAAGATTGCTTAGTTGGCAGAGTCAAAGGTCAAATTAAGAAATCTAAAGCTGACAGTTAATTTATTCAGAATTGCTGAGTGGTTTAGTCATGTAGCCACATTAGCAATGTGGAAGTTGAAGTTTCACAACTTCATCCAACATTAGGACTGGAACCTTTACTTATTCAGGGTCACATCAACAGGATGACATATTCTCACTTCCCCTGATGACTACAGCAGCTTTGCGAAAAGGTCAGGTTACGTTGGTCAAGATTAAGGCACATCTGTCTTCTGAATTCTTAGAAAAAATGCTAACAGTAATTCTGATGGAAGCAGAAATCTATCTGGTCCAAGAAAAAAAAAAGAAAGAGGAAAAGAAGAAATTGTTTGTCATTTGGGGGAATTGACCACTATCACATATCACATATGTTAGGTAGCTTACAGTCTCAAAAGTGGCCATGTTTGATGTGTTAAATAAAACTATCCAGTTATTGCATCCAGGGTAGAGGTGGGATACCCAACCGACGCCCGATGGGATCTGTCGGGTACCCACAGCTCAGGCCGGTTTGGGCTAGTATTTTGGAAGTGACAGTCTTAACTAGTTCAAGTTCGGTGACCTACTTTCTGTGTGTTTTTTTCCTCTTTTTATCCGTTCAGAGCTGGGATTTCTGTTTTTCCGATTCATCTGACAACACCCGAACACACCATAGCCTTTTTAGAGACATGATTGGTTGGCTGGACTGCCAGAAATCGCACCTCTGCCCTGAGCTTGTGTGGGGCTGTGTGTGAGGAATTAAACGTTAAAGATGCATATTTTTCATGTCAGAAACGACTCGTTTGAGTTTATGGCAAGCATGGCAGTGTTATCTGTCGCTTATATAAATCAGGCTGTCAGGCTGACGGTCGGGTCAGTCAGAGTTTTGGAAATGACGGTGGGTTGTCGGTCCAGTTCGGTCAGAACCAACTCAGGTTCAGGGGGAGTACCGGGTTGATAATTTCGGCCCGATCCCACCTCTAATCCAGGGATCCCTCTGCAAAAAGGACCAGGAAGTGCATTTCATTCATGCTTAAATCACCTGACACAACAACAGGATCAGTCAGATCTACTGTTGATTGTAGTTTTGTGTTTTTTCTACGCTTTCAAAAGGTAACCAGACGCAGTCCAGGTTCATACAACTTAAAAGGATAGTCCACATTTTTGGAACCAGAGCCCTATTTGTTAATTAGCAATGATATTGTTGACAGGCAGAGTTTTTTCAAAGCACAGCACTTGCTGTTCATCATGCTAGCTCTGAATACTTAGCCACAAAACCAGTAAAAAAGTCAATGGAGTCTCACTCCTGTCTGTACAAGTGGACTGAGGGTCATTGAAATTTACTTAACATGGCACACAAAGCAAATACAAATAGGGCTCTGGTTCCAAAAACATGGACTGTCACTGTGTTTGGTGTGAAGCAGCCATCCTCCTGATAAATGCTCCATCAAAGCTCTTCACAAATGTACTTCAGAAACTAAACGTTTAAATTCACTCTCCTCTGGACTTTCCTCTGTCCTCTCAAGTTTATGAGCACACGTTTTAGTTTTACTACTAAAATGTCTCATAATATTTGCTGTAGTGAAATAACTGCATGCATGAAAATGTATTAAATTAGTAAAAGCAGCTTCTCCGATCATAAAGTAAATTGTTGAAGAAAACATTCATACATCAACACAGTAAATGGAAAAAATCACCAAAAATCACTGTTGGACACAATTTAAAAAGCAATATACTGTAGCCCACAGGGACTGGCCCGTTCCGTTCCCGGTTCGGGTTCCTCAGTTGGTGAAAATAATTTGAGTGCAGATGCAAACATATCTGAGCTGACCCCCGCTTAATAAAACAGGTTTTTCAAAAACTGTGCATCACTGCAAGCAGGAGAGGTCACTGAGGATGAGTCATATATGTGCACAAAAAACAACCTGCTCCAGCAGTATGTGATGTTAGCTGAACGTACACACGCAGCCATGATCCCCTCCAGGTTTACAGCTGGAGGAGGTAATCATGATGCATGCTGATATTTTTGCGAACAGCAGATGAAGTGGCATCTTCGTCATCTGCTCTTTTCTCATTTCCCACTATGCAGAGAAAAAAAAAGGTCCAACATCAAATCTATCTAAAAGCTGAAGAAGCTAATTAGTCTCAGCAGGGCTAATGCAGGCTAATGCCACAAGCTAACAAGTAAACTGAAGTTAGTTGGTGGCAACTGCCAGTTAGCTCACTCGTTGGGTTCCAGCTCATTCATTGTTCTTTTCACACAACTATTTCAAATTGTCAAATTGAAATCAAGGAAGCTCAAATCCTGTCAGCAGCTTTAGATCCCCTCACACTGCAGGATCATTTCGACAGGTAATCTTTTCCAATAAGCCTTAAGTTAAATTGCCACTGTAGAGAGGTGTAAAGTGCATAAACAACGGTACTGGTAACAGTGCAAATGAAAACAGGTTGAAGCTCTTCACGGAAGTATTCTGATTTGATACTTTAAACTGTGTAAATCTAAAGCTTCCCTTCAAAAAAAAGAGAAAAAGAAAATTGGGGACAAAAAATAAAAAAATAAAAACAGGCTACTGATGGAGCTGTGGAAAACCCTGGTTTACATCATTTTGGCAGTTCCAGCAGAGTGGGGTGATTCCCTCGCTGGTCATCTGGACCCTGAACCTCAGTCTCATTCCAGGCCACTACAGTACGCTACTCTGCTCACATCTGAACTCTTCATTTCCTTTCGGGAATGGGGGGGGGGGCATGCTCAGCAGACAGCTGCTAAACATATTTCCTGGACCACAGACTTATCAGACCACATGCATCTGAACCAGAGCTCTGCACACAGAGAAAAATGAGAGCACTCTGGAGACAGGGCTGCGTAGAAAACCTCCGAGCATTTAACATTAACACCCAGTTGGTGCAAAACTGGAGACCGAAACAGATATTAGGTACCACCTGCAAACTCTGAATTTGTCTATTTTTCTCTGTAAGAAATAAAGGGAAATCCCAATCCTTTCTTGTGTAGATTTTTTTTACAATAAGCAGCCTAAAATCTAACTGAGTCATATTAAATAGATATAAAAAAAAAAAAGACAGAAAATGTACCAACTAGGCTGAGCTGCCATCCTCTCCATGTAGTCCTTGGCCAGGTCAAGGGCCCCGGCCCTGTGTGGGTACAGCAGGCAGAACATGGACAACACTCCCAGGTTGTTTCCATACACCTCATTCCAACGGGCGCTGAACTCTGCCGGGCTCCAGGGGGGCAGGTACTCCTCAGGATGCTCCAGCATGGTTTCACCGGCTTCTCGGATCCTCCTCGCCATCTCCCGATGAGTACCAGCAGCCGCATACTGCATCTCCTCCACATCTCCCCGATTAAAGTACAACATGGGATGACCATTGTAGTTGCCTCCCATGAAGGGGATTCCTCCGCTGGGGTCCACTTCTGCTGCCGCAGCCACCACCAGGGCAAACAGGGGCCACAGCAGACTTATGAAGAAGACTGTGGGGGCCCCGCGGGTGTGGGTTCTCATCGTCTCATCGGAGAGGGGACTGTGGCATAGCCGAAGGAGCTCAGCTGAGAGGGAGAAATAGGGGGAAGAAAAGGATTTGAGAAAGCCAGCCCATATTCTGCACAGACTTTTCTTACAAAAGCCCTGCATTCCTTGAATAATTAGATACAGCTGTAGGCCTGATGATGCAGGCTTTCCATACTGATGTAGGTCATTACTGAGCAGCACAGTTAAGAACTAATCACAGTTATGCCTGATTAGATTAGAACCGTTCTTATTAAAAAACTTAGGCATATAATAGACTGCATTTTCAACAAAGCCTAATTTCTTCATAGTTACCGAGAATGATGATGAACAATGATACCCTTCTTTTTTTTTTTTCTTTTCTATTTCCATGTCACAGCCAAATCTGGGGGTTGTACTTCACCTCTGCACACTGTGTTACCTAATATTCCTTCCCCTGATTTATTTCTGAGCTGCTTTTGTCAGACAAGTCTAGCCATGCCAGCCCAGATGGCCAGACGAGCAGGCCTGGAGGTCATAAATGGCCCATTACTGCAGTAACATTACTCTGGTCTACTGAAACAACCTCTAAACCAAACTGCTGTGCTTTACAGAAAGACAAGAGCCGACCCCACCGTCTCCACTCCGAACATGAGAGTAAATTCCATGACCTTAGTGGAGCTCTTGGCAAAGGCCTGATGGAAAACTCTTTGGTCGGCGTTTTAAAGACGTCTAGACTCGAGTCCGTGCTGATGCGGTGAGCTGTCCGGGGTGTGCATGTGTTTTGTGTTGTGTTTGATAAACAAGGGGAACTTTGTAAGGTTTCTATGAAATGTAACGCTGCCTCTCCTGAAGCTAATTCTGACATTTGACCTTATGAGGAGTCACATTCCTCTGTGGTGAACATGAGGATGGAGGCCAAGACAAACCAACAGGACAGCTAATTTATCACACTAGAGCTGCAACTGCGTCAGGAGCCAAGAAACTATTTTTAATGAGGCTGCCTGAAAGCCTCAATAGTTGAATCTAAAACTTCTTTTTGGGCGATTTTCACTACATTCAATGGATAATGTTTGGTAAGGACTGATGGGGACTGTGCTACTCAAAAGGGATTTTGAAATAAAGTAATGTCACACACACCGCCACCACCCACCTGCCCACCACCTAGCACTAATATTTTTTTTGTTAAAAGAAATTTTCAATTATATTTTAATTGTATAGTGCTGAAATAATACTGCTTAGTCATTTGACAGAAAGCTTAATGTTATACACATTTCATTATATTTAAGAAAACATATGCAGCTTCTCAAATTTGAGAACTTATTGACTTTTTTCTGTTTTATAACACTGTATGTTAAATGTTGTTGGGTTTTTGTGATATTGAGAGAACACATCAAGACATCTGAAAGCATGCCTTTGGCCCCTGGGATGGTGTAAAGCTGTTTTTGAGAGATGTGCCAGTATCATTTTTTTCCTGATACAGATTCCGATACTAAAACTTGAGCATAAAAATAACAATGCCTTTAAAAATACTACAAACCAGCTGTGCTAGGGCAACATAAAAAAAACTAAAAACTACTATTTGCTATCTACTATTTACTGGTGGGTGGACTCTCCTGTGTAAAATATTGTTAAATGTAGACATTTTGCTAGCTCTGTCAAATCTCTTCATTCTTCGTCACCGCTCTTTACTCAAACTTTATTCAAAAACAAATGCATTAACAGTAAGGAAAGAACTGTTTCTGTACATGGCCAGAGTCTCTTGCCAAAATCTCGCCCGCAAAAACAGTACTTGACAGCAGCATCGCACAACTACCTTGTGTACTGTTTTTGAGGCAAAGAGGAATTGATTTTAGGTATGTAATGTCAGTCATAGCTAACTAGGCTACCAGGAAAGTAGCAAGGTACCATTTAGTTGCTAACACATCATATGGTACTGGATCGGTGCAGACTGGCTCACTCGCTGAAACCAACACCAGCATTTTCGGCAGTATGGGAGGCATTTTCTGAGACTGGAATCGGCATCAATACAATTCTATTTTGTTCCCTGCATTTTCTTACATTTTACTGACTAGTGATTGGTTGATCATTAGAAAGAGCAATTAATAGATTAGTGGAAAATGGCAATGACTTCTGATTGCAAAAATAGCCTAAGTTTAACTTCTTAAGTTTCAAAGCTGCCCCTGCAATGCAAGACTTTTCTAGAAGAAAAGTTTAAAGTCCTTATGAGGCTGAGTTTAAGCACTCAGTGTTTTCAAGGTAGCCCACCAGCTGTCACTGTCTGTAGCACAAAGCATTACGACGAGCCAGTCAAAAGTTTGTGTCCACTTCTTTGTCATGATCATAGTCAGGGTTGGAAAGGTTGAATAGGTGTAATAGGTTACAGATTACTAGGTGCCCTATCAAAAATGGAATAAATGAGGTCACTATTTCAATTACTTTATCAAAGTAATGTATTTTTTATTACATTTGATTACTTTTTGATTACTTTTCTCAACTTCTGAAGAACGTTTTCAACTGTTAAGCATTTTAAAATGTTTAAACCAGGCAGTGGCAGAAGTGAGGCGCTGTAAATTCAAACAGGAGAACCAATCAAAGGCATCAGAATAGCATCAACTGTTACTAAAAGTCCTTGACTGCAAAAGGCCAAAAAAAAAAAAAGAAAAAAAGTTAATGTGCACGTCAAAAACATGCAAAGTAACAAAATGAATATAATTCAACATGTAGCCAAAATATTCATATGTAACCCACTTTTGTAATCCTTAACATTGTCATAAGTATCTTTAATTTAACTACACATTTTTTTCTCAGTAACTGTGACTGATTAGTTACATTTACTTTGTAATTAAGTTACATGTAACTAGTTACTCTCCAACATTGAATAGTCTTGTTAAAAAGTTATCTGCAGGATTGATGAAGCCTTTCTACAATTAGGCCTTCTTCAGCAGCATCGAGCAGTTTAATAAAACAACCGCTGTGGTAAAAACAACAGCCTAATTATTAACACCTGGCACTATTTATTAGTAATCAGGGTTTTTTTTGTTTACCTCATCTATTCAGACAAACCAAAGCCACCTGAAAATACCTGACATGCATGTTTCTTAAAGGCAATCTTTCCTCCATGGTTATGGATGCCTCTTTTGCCAGCTTAAATGGACAGAAGATCTTGCATTTTCCTTTTTCAAAGTCTGTGCTGACTTTTTGTCCAATGTGCCTTTTAGTTGTATCACAAAGAGCGCCACCACATGAACGCGTCTGCTCCACAAGTCTATCTGCAGAGAATCCTCACAGTAAAATGGCTTATCGATGTTATTGATGAACTGAATCTGCGCAGCGCACAAAAGTTGCCTTGTTCCTGTCGACCACTGAGAGACTTGGAGCCGCGAAGGAAAAAGTTTACGTTACCTGTCAGAAGCGCTGCTCGCAAATCACTGTTCCCGTCCTCACAACCGTCATTTCGTCCCGTCACGCGGATGATTTAAAAAAAAAAAAAAAAAAGATTAACAATACTGCTGAGAAGTTTGTCTTTGTGGCGATACAAAGTCAGTAATCGGAGGGAAAGAATGAGTGAGTGAGTGAGGGAGCGTCATGCTGGCGAATGAGGAGGGGCAGCAGGGGAGAGAGAGGCTTAAAGGAGACCTAATGAATTAAGTAGCTGCCCTCCTCGCTCTCTGCTGGCCTAATAACAGCTAGTATAGACACTATACAAAGTTTCTGATATGTTGCTGGAGTTCACTCCTTACATGGCCTTTTTTAGGCCTCAAGACTTCATATAATCCCCAGCATCAGTATTTCATTTGAATGTGCCTTGAGTAAGGCCCTTTGATTCACTTTGTACCTCAGTGTGATCATTAATTTTATAGATTTCAAGTATTGATTATTGTAGTATACGCTTTGTTTTCCTCAAAAGTAGGCTAAAGAATTTTTCTGTATTCACTGGACTAAACTTTTCTCTTGTGTTTTTGGAGGCATTTCCAAAGTCCTTGAAAGTGATGAATCAATTTTTCGAAAGAGGACGTGACAAATTTCTCCCCCCGCACCCTTTCCCAATAATCTGCGTAACTGACATTTCTGTGTTGGCCTGCTAACTTTGTGACTCTAGTCTGCTTGTTCTAGTCATATTAGGCATTTACCAATAACCCATATAGTTACATGTGACCACACTGTGCAAATAAATCAAATTTTATAGGCTACTTTTTCACAGAACTTGTGTGAGAAATGTCTGGTGTGCAGCATTTTTTTTTTTAAATGTAAGTTTTACTTAGCTAGAGTGTACTTAAAGACATTAAGATGATTATTGTAGATCTGCTGTATTAGGGTTGCATTAGGTGGTATTTTAGCTATGTGTAACAGCCTATTTCAGGAAAAGAAATTCTTTTTGAGTGACCCTCTGAGACACTAAATATGACTGCTCTTGAATCAGCTATTCTGCCAGTAATCTTGTAGTAGTAGTACTTTATCAGGAGGATTGAGCCACAATAATGAAACACGAAATAAGGAATCAGCATGCTGAATCCTTAAAAACAAGGAAACAAAACCTCATCAATTGACTTTAATCCAATTTCAGGATTAACTAGAATGCTTCTTTTATGACATGTAGGTTTAAAGGTTTGGGGCTTAGCCCCAAAACATTGGCTGGTCTGGTGACATGCTTCCTGGCGGAGTGAAGTTTTCACCTTTATGATAGCTACTTGTACATACACATTTTCAAAGCCATTCGAGTTAATAGAATGTCAAAAATCTGTCCATCAATAAGAAACATGGGCAAATTTGTATTAGCTGACCAGCTATTACCAGCAATAAGACAAACAGTTGACAAATTATGGAGGGGAGTGGGGGCAAGCCTTGACCAATGAAAGGGTGTGGGGTGTGGGGTGTGGGGGTTGGGGGGGTCTGCAAGGTTTGGCCATGTTGCCTTTTTGTCAGAGGCCACTACCACTACCACGCCCCCTTTCTGCAGGCTGGCTCAAAGCAGTATAGGAGATAGAAAGGCGTCAGCGGAAGTCCCAAATTCTCAATCGTTATGCCACTTACATAGACAAGCTTCAGGTCCCAGAAGTCCTCTGGTGGGCCATAGGAATGCATTGTACGGAGAGACAGAACTACAATCTTTTGACATTATTAGTCAGTTAATGCACTGATTTACAATGTTTACATAGCATACCAACATGTTTATTTAGTTCTATTAATATGTCTTATGAGAAAATCTGTAAAGCTATTCTGTTGAAACAAATGGGGGGAAAAAAATCTATTATCTTGACCACTTTCTTAAAATAGTCCAGCACCATGGTCAGAACCCAGCTAATCTGCTGTTAGCCTAGCCTGTCTGTTAACGTTCCCTAAATCTACAAATTCGGTGGGCGATAATCCACTTGCATGCTTTAATGCATGTTAATTTGACTCAGATGTGCTGATATTATAAGCTTTGATTCTTTGCATCAAGATCAGTCTGCTATGCTGCAGCTCCATTACACTGTGTATTGTTGATGCCAACTTCCGAGAATTGAACAGATGCTCCACAATCCGGAAGTTGCCGTGAAAAAATGGATCATTGGAGTGAATGGAGTTGATGCCACTCTCCCTCCTATACTGCTGTGGGCTGGCCCAAACAGTTAATCAACTGTCCTTTGGCTCATGATGACGAACTACTGCACTAGATCTGTACAAGTCTGTGAATTTATTTGGAAGTTATTTGCCTTTGCACTAGACCGCCCCTTTTTTAGCAAATTGGCATTAACACAAACACACCTTCACACACTTGACCTCCATGCCAAGTTTCAGCCTCCTAGGCCTAAAAACTACGGCCACCAAAAAGTTGGGAAGTTTTGTGGACCGACCAACCAACCAACCGCAGACCAACAGAGCGACTATAGAGCTGCTGGTTGCAGCTATAAATAGATTTCTTTTCTTCCCATTTACACACACTAGCTATTGTCACGAATGGGAGTTAGCTAGCTAACGCCTCAGTTAAACCTGTGCAACTCGTGTTTACTCAGTGTGTGTACAGCATAAGATTTTGTTTGCTGAAGATTGCAAAGAAAAAAAAGAAAGAGAAAACAATATATTAGAAAACTGTAGAACATTTTATTTAATTGACAGTATGCTATCACTGGAACACAGAATTGAATTTTCCCTGTGTTTTAAAGAACTTAAGACAACAAATGAATCCAACATAAGGCAAATGTGCATGTCAGGTTTTTTTTTTTTCAGGTCAGATGAGAAGAGTACAATCACAACAGCTGTATGCATAAAACACTTGCACACACAGCACAAGTAATAATTCACTTTGGATGACCAATCTCACATACATGCTAACAGATTGTAATATTTACTTCCTTCAGTTGTGAAATGATGGTCATCTTAAAGGAACACTTCAACATTTGGGATATTATCTTGTTTTATGATTCACTCAAAGTCAGATGAGAAAATTGAAACCAGTATCCCCTTTGTGTGCTCAGCATATAGAAGTCCAGGATGTTTAGCCCAGCTTAGCACAAAGACTAAAAGCAATTAGTTAGCAAACTAGCTAGCTGCTAGCCAAGAAGATAGCCTATTTCTATCAAAAGCACTTCCAAAAAAGTCCAAACTAGTTTTATTTACATTGTTGTTGTTTTTTTTTAAAGAGTAGTCATTGTGTTTTCATGAATTTAGAACAAGCTATTTTTAAGACAATAAGAACTAAGTGAAGTGACTGTACACCGTAGAGCTAATGATTTTTTATTTTTTAATCTTAAACTACAGTTCCGACATGGATACAAAAGTAAAGTATTAGGTTTGTATTGATTTCTATGTAGCTATAATTCACAGTGTATGTGTGCAGGTGGGCTACCTTGTAGTAGAAGGCGTTTGTAAAATACAGTCAATCTGTTCTGTTTTCAGCTCCATAACAAACTAGGCTATTTGCTCCCTTCGCTAACACAAAATCGAGTGAACTGGCTGACTGTGTGGAACAGATGACACCAAACCTTCTGAAAAGTGACCTAAAAGCAGTTTTCATTTGGCACTGAAAAGTCACAGACAGAGGTAAAATCTGCTGACTTTGTTCAAGTTATTCAGACTTATTGTTTGTGGGCTATCATTTGTTTAATTGGACTTTATAAAAAAAGTGACAGCCCTACAATGTGCTATCTCAAATGTGGTCTTCCTGTCCTGTTGCCATATTTAGAATCTTATCTAAATTTCAATTTGAATCTAAAACAGAGTCATAGAAAAACTACCCAAAAGTAAAGTGTACTCTTTTATTTTCAAAATAATTAATAATTAATCAGACCCAAACAGATGAAACATAATACTGAGTCGGCTTGGACACAGTTAAGTATTAGACATATTGACATGCAGACCCAATAGGGACTGCAATTGGATCCAATTAGAACATAATTTGGACTTGGTCTCCCATCTCACTTCCATGTTGGAATGAGGCTGAGGCTAACAGATTGGTTGTGGTTGAGTCTAAGCTAGGCTAACATCTTGTGGATGCACAGGCATTATCCAGATATCAATCCTCTGGGACTGACAGCGATAAGCTTCCTCCTTCCAAAGTAAGATTTCTCCCAAACTGAGTATTCTTTAAATAATATGGCACAATTTGTCTATGCACACCAAAAAATAACCATTCAGAAGTCGGCTAGAGCATATCTCAGTCTGGTACTGCATATGAATGAAGCACAAGTAGTCATTTTTACACAATCACTCAAAAAGCACATCACTGTTGCACCAAAATAATACAGAGAACAACTAGCATAGTATTCATCATATATTATTAGTATGATTATTACTATTAGGTGTTTTCCAATTTGTGTGTTTGAAACAGCCAACACAAAGACAGTATTGTGCCAGTTCTTTAGTGACCTGAGGATTAACACCCTCTACAAAAGTGACACGGGGAAACATTAGACCTTAAACCTCATGTAAAGGTTAATTAAATGCATACTGTAAAACTTTATTAATAAAAGACTTCACAATTACAATGTCATAAGGTGATACTGACACAATGATTCCATAAGAGCTTTCATCGGACAAACACACTTAGATCATCTGTGCACTGCCTGCTGTGGATAACGTTCGAGGTAATCACTTCAGTGACAAAATGTTCACCTTATTTTTGGAAAAATTAAAAGAAAACAGTCACCATAGAAAACAATAGGGGGCCTCTCACGTGAAACAATTAAAACACTAAATTTCTTATTTTTACTGTATTCAGACACACACACACGCACACTTATTATGTCATATTTCCACGTGTACAGTACACTAAACCACGAAACAACGTTCAAATGTAGGTGTTAATACAGAGAGATACTGTGGCTTACATTCACATGGTTTCTCTGAACGGGTGAGAGGTGTATGCTTCCTGTGCTGCACAGGTGGTGGAGGGTCAGGTGGGAAACTACGGGCAAAAAATGGAGGCACAATCCTCTCCTGAGGCAAAGGGGTAAGGGAGGACTTAACTTTAATACTTTTTCATGTCATTTTTTTTTTTCTATGGCAAACTGTCGCACCACTTCAGCAAAGAATCAGGGGGTCTTGGGTAGTAGCCGGTGATGCAGGGCTTGTCAGGAGAAAACCTCGGGAATTTGTAATCCAGAGGGAGATCTAGAAAGAGTAAAATCAAACAGGTAAATCAATTTAAGTTATACAATACAGTTGCAAGCTGTTATGAAAAGCACAAGTGTTGCTAAAAAGCCGCAAATGCTTAAGTGTAATGATTTATTACTCAGTGGAAAAGAACACTTTGCTCTAAACAGCATGTAATAATCACTCAGGCCAGAGAATGTTGGACTAAGCTGTGGCTGATCTTTTGTCTACAAAGAGACAAAAACAATCATAAATTACAGGCCTGCAAACACAAGTGGAATGAAAAACTGACAGTTCAGAGACAGAACCCCTGTAGGTGAACACTCCTTTAAAGTCCCTGTAAAGTGAAATTGGATTTTTGTTTGAAAATATATCAAAAGTGTTTGAAATTTATTAATAAAAACATGCACAGAGACTCATTTCTGTACAGTGCTTAATTTTAGAGTTTTAAGGTTAAACTGTTTCACTCTGCTTCTTGGTCTAGGTTTTTATGGGCGGGGTTATAGAGGGGGCACCATGACGCACTGGCGTCCCCACTTTCATAACTTCTCCCATGTACACATGTACATGTGCTGATGGCGGCTCCAGCATCTGGACTGTAGGCTATTTACTGTCCCTCACTACTAACATTCAGATCAGAGCTGGACTCAGACTCAGGCTCAAACTCGTAGCTGCTCGGGTACGATGTGACAGCTAGCATTAGCGTCGTTGGCCGGTATTTGATTGACAGTTGAAACTTGACGAGGCTCAGCGAGTGGGCGGGGCTTCGGTGCCTGTAGCAGACACACCTCCAGCTTCCAGAGCTGAGAGAACTGGCTCAATTTGATATGATTTTAAAACCTAATTTCACCTACTAAACGACTTTTTCTAGCATTTATATTTGGCAGGATGATCAATAAGACATCTATCTGGGATGTGGTTAACTCAGAAAACAAATGTAGTTTCACTTTACAGGGACTTTAAAGTATATATGTTTTATTTTTAATATTTGATTTTCATGTTGAGCTGAAGTCAAAAATTTATTTTCAACCCTTTTGGACCATATCTCTGCTCTTATTGCAGTCAAATTTAAAAATGTGTCACAAAAAAATGACAAAAAAATGAATTATTTTGTATTTTTATTTTGAATTCTGCCACTTCTGTCTTTCATGTAAGAAACATCTCCTGGATTCCTGATGTCATCGTTGACTCACGCCGTTATTGGTTGAATCATTTTTTTAATTCAACTAATTATATCACGCCAATCCACCTGTCAATATCAACCTGTAAATATTAAATAAACTAAAGTTAGCATGGTGTTAAAATTTAGCAGTTAACTATCATCAAACAAAGCCCTAGCAACGGTTGCCAAGAACAACAACACTTGCCAACAACACTCCAGTCATATTCCTCCAACTTATATCCCACCATACAGCCCGTTCATTGGTTGTTTAACTGTTTGAATAGTGAATATGTGACAACACGGCAGTTGATGCTCTGGAAAAAGGCATTTCACCTCATCTTTAATACGCTGTTCAGTTTTGGTAGTTTTTTATTAGAGCTGCTGGATATCTTAGAAAAGGTAAAAAAAAAAAACATGACAGTGGCACAGGCATGGCTAACACATTTACATTTTTTTTGGTCTTCAACCAAAAGTGGCTTCTCATTATCACTTCTCAGCTGTGCGCCTCATCCTGACCTCTTTCTCATCCTCGACCACCCGTCTGTCACAAAACAGAGAGGCTGGCCGTGTTGAAGGGTCTGTATGATTTAACTGTTGCAGATCCAGGATCCTGTAACAGTGTCTGAAACCCGCTCCCCTCACAATCCCCCAATTGAATCTGACATTTTTTGTAACATTCCAAAGCTCACACCAGCTCCACACAGTGGTTGGCCGAGTGTGTGGAGCTAAGAAAGTATGCTGAATTTGAACTCTTCCTTCAAGCTCTCTTCTCTATTCTTCATACAACTACTTCCATCATTTCCTCCAAGACCAACATCATAAATGTCTTTGAGGGAAGACTGTCATAAAGTTTGTGTTGTTTTGGCTATGTTTAAGTCACTACCACATCTTGCTCCTTTCAGTTTTGGCCTGCTTTTTGCTCTGCATCCGTCATGTTTAGAACCGCATTAAAGATGTTTCCAACTTTTGCCTTCAGATATGGTCGAACAACACGTTGCACAATCCCGAGCACACTGGCTGTAACAACATCCTTTCAGTGTGACACAAAATGTCTGCCCACAGCTGACACTCACCATACCATACAGGCAGAGAGAGTCAGCTGACGCAGTATTTCTGATGTGCAGATTTAGGAGACAAATGTAATAACTTGTTTTTTTTTTTTGGAGGGATAACAGGTGCCAAGATGCCGCTGAATAAAAGGTGTAAGTGTTCAGAATCAAATCAAATACAGCTGCCTACAATGCCTTTAAGGAAGATCTGAGTTCAGTGGATCTTTGTATTTGTAAAATTTAGTTATCTAAGTGATGAGAATTGACTTCTTGTGCAACATGACTTCTTGACATTGACTAGTTCATCTGAAAGTACCTACATATTTCGAATAGCAACCTGTCATGCGGAGCTGCCAATGTTTATTTTGCCAGCGTGGAGCCAAGGTCAAATTTTTTCAACTAGAAATTGTGTAAATGCTGCATTCCTGTTGATTTTCGTTATAACTTAACCATCATTTCTACGCTGATGTCCTATTTTACAGGCAATTCTCTGTAATATTACACATAATTTACAAGAACTGTCGGAAATATCTGTGTGTATCTGTAAAATTAAAACAGGTCTGCCAAACTAAATCTTCAAACAGAGATGACAATAAAGTGATGATTTAAAAAAAGACAGAGTTAAAGAGGTAATGTGTTATACAGATCAGAAACACGATTTCAGGCAAAATCTGGTCCTGGAAATCGCTGTTTATTTGTGAAGCAGGTGGAAGAGTTGCTTTTGAGTTATATATTTGTGTTCAGCTTCATGTTTCAGTGTCAGTACATGAGAGGACACCACTAAACATTTGGTGAGTTTCATGTCTTTTAAAACAAGAGTTTATTGCATTATTTGACGGATTGTCTGAGTGCATATGCTCCTCCGTTGTTTTCAGCGAGCAGTGACGTCAGCAACAAGCTCCAGCTCTCAGGACTGCGCCTGTTGTCATAATAATGCTGTAGAACATCTTGTATGATTGTAAATATCCTTATTATATGGCTTAATGTGCAAAAAACCAAACTTCTTTAACTTTGAAAAGAAGAGCAGCAAAAGCTCCATAAAAACTGGTGTGGTTTGAATGCAGCAAATGCAATCTGTGTTCCTTTAAGAACATCATGCACACGTCCCGTTAACATCATTCTTGACACTGACCGCAAGAAATCCAAGACATCAAAGTTTAGATTCCCGGTAAATCTGATAAAGCCCTGCACGTCGAGAGAAACAAGACGCGAACAGATTGCAATGACAAAACACAAAAGGTGAAAGCATCATTTGGGGGAACTGGGACGATTTGAATTTGATCCTCATCTCATCTTATCCAAGTGCAGACAAATGATAGTAGAGAGAACAGCCGTACACTGATCATTTTATGGGAAACTAGTCTTCACAGGAACTGTTTTGCAGCAGTGGTTGCTGGAGTTAATTTTTACTTTGGCTGCACATCTGCATCTGGTTCAATCCCTGATTTGATGTCTGTGAATGTTTCTGTTTTGAAAAAATGGAGACTATGTTTGATGTGGGAATAGAGATTTTTTAACCACAGAAGTTTAACGCTGCATTGTTTTCGTAGTTGTTTTAGATCATGAATTTGATCCTCAGTCATGTCCCGTTGACCAGCTGCGTGCATTTACAGGAAGACACTCGTAACCACATTCACAGCGCTTTGCTGAAAACAATAAAACCTGAGTTTTATTTTTGTCCACATGTTTAAAGCTACAAAGAGTCACTATATCGGATGCTCTTTTTTCCCTGAAATGCAAGTGTTGATGTTGATGCAGCTAATTTTTCCTCCATGTTTACCAGCTGGTTTCAATAAATCAGGATTATGTACTGAAATGTATTCACGCAGGCCTATTTGTATAATATTTTTTTCTTTCAGTCCAAACAGTCACAACACACTCGTGACTCTGTTGTTCTCCTTTCTCCTGAAAGCAAAAACATTGTTCTTACTCACTTTTTTGTTTTTCATTGGTGTTACGTTACTATCAGCACTGCGCCCAAGCACATTTGCCCTCAAAGTCCAGTTTATTTGACTAGCGTCCGGGCGCGGCAGGCTGTACGGTCGGACAAGGTGGGCTTCAGTTCATTACAGTTGCACGTGCACAGACACAGAACGTGGACATGAAACCACTGATGAAACTGTTCATGAATTTTGCTTGAAATTGAAAACAAGGCAACCGGGTGAAGAACTTTGAAAAACTCTGCGATTATCTTGTTGATCACTGAAACCAGGGGACAACTGAATATAATTGAGACAAGATGAGAAAAGTAAGGGTTCAAAATCTGAAAGTTTTTCCCGTGCACTTTGTTGATCTTGTGGCTCAGCGGAGCTCAATGCAGACGTAAACGTGCTCAAATCAGGCCAACAGAATGTGAGCGCAGACCAGCAGGGCAGCGAGGATGGACATTCACGCTCAACACGACACGAGGCAGCCGGGCCAAGTGTAAGCGTGCTGGACTATAACAGCAAACTGAAAGGTTATAAAATAGAATGGTAATTGAAATTGACTGGGTTTTCTGAAGTGGGGTTAAATAAGAAACTTATTTATTAGTCAGTCAGCCACACACTTAAAAAAGCAGTTTAAGAGTGTGTCATACCTTACCTTGCAGACAGACAGCCTTTTCTGACAGGGTTACTAGACAATTATATCCATTTATGCTCTCTCAGACTCCTTTCACAAAAATAGTAATTTCACCTCACCTAACCTGGTAGTTTTTGGTCTAGATCCGCCTCAATCAGTGAGTTTTTTTGTGTGATTGTGTGACTACGGTGTTTTGGAATCACTGGGAGTCACACAACACCGGGGCAGTGGCAAACCAGCAGCTCCCGTGATCGCCAAGGTAAATGACTGTTTTTGTCAAAGGAGAGAGCAATATAAGCGCATTAGAAAGGGATGACTGACAGCAAGGTAAAGTGCTGAAAAATGTTCTTAATATAGCACACATTTACACTAACACAGATTTTTTTACCTCCGACAAGGAGGTAATGTTTTCGCCAGGGTTTGTTTGTCTGTCTGTCTGTCTGTCAGCAACATAACTTGAAAAGTTATGGACGGATTTGAATGAGATTTTCAGGAAATGTCTGCAATGGGACCGGGAACAATTGATTAAATTTTGGGGGTGATTCGGATCTCTGTGCAGTAGTTATGTCCATATTCATGATTGCAATAATAACGAAGCAGTAAGACTCGTGCAGTCTCAGTGCAGTTGCGTTGCAGTGCATCACGGAGCGGTTGCTGTCAGCTGCTGTCTGTCATCAGAGGAGTACACGGCTCACAAGTGTCACGCATTGAGCGTGACAGTCACTCTT
>JAQLOL010000010.1:1823454-1845054 GCA_029783665.1 Naso thynnoides
GTGCAAGTTTAGCATCAGTAAATGTTACCTTTTGTCCAAGGTTTGTCTCTGCACATTAACGTTTTAGCAGTGTACAGTTTATACATATATGAAAAAAATAAACAAACATTTCCTCCATAATATGTATATTTATACACACTTGATTCTGCTTTTATGTCTTAATTTGTCACTCTTGCAAAACAGGCTGGAGTAGATTCTTAGATTAAACCCCCTATGCACTGAATCAAGAATCCATTTTGAATCGAATTGTGACCCCAACAACTGAAATAAAACTGAATTGTGCTATTGAAAGATTCCCATCCTTTATTTTTATAGCAGGTTTTTTCTGAGATGTGGGCTACAAAATTTAAATATTGAGCTTAAAGAGGCTAAAATGTTCTGTAAAGCCAAAGGGACAGAGTCAGTGTGCTAATGACAATTTTCTGTGGGTACACAACATATAGCCATTTAAGTCTTTGTTGCAAAATGTAAACAAAAGATGTATTAAACAAGTTCAAGTGAACAAGTAAAAAAAAAAAAATTCAAATTTCTGAACAATAGCATGTTTAAAAGTACACCACGTTCTAAAACAGGGCCTTCATTATGTCAAATATTGGATCTCACTTACAATCGGCTTTTCATATTCTTCAGGTTGTAGCTTAAGGCTGAAAATTTAAATATGTCTGTCTTTTATTTAGAACCAAAGTCAACATCCCATTGAAATGAAATCTTAATATCTAGAACCTGCATTTGTAGGCTCAGTGTGCAACACTGCGGTGTGGGAGAGCCATCTAGTGAAAACCCAACTCCGTATCCTCCGCTGAAATCTTTGTGATGAACTTATTAACTCAGAGCAACTAAAAGTTTTATGCAAGCTGCGTGATGTAAACTTTTTTCTGTTTATCACAAAGAGGAATGCCATGTAGGCCTGTTTATATGTGTGTGTAAGTCAAGCTAAATCAAACCTCTCTGCAGGAGTCAGAGGGCCATAAAGAGGATGTAAGGCATTCCAGTAGCTCTCTCATCCCTCCCCCTCTCAGAGCTGCGCCGTGTCTCAGGCTAGCCCTTCCACATGTAAACAAACAGACGGGCTAATCGGGGCTGCCGTCAACCGGGCCTGTGGGGAGGGGGCTGCACGAATTACATTTCCACCAGACTTTCCCAGAACTGCCCACAGCTGGGCTTCTTACCCTAACAAGCATTGCACCTCGCATTGCTCAGCAGTGCCGCAGCCAGAGTCATGGGAACACTGTGATAAATATTTACAGAGGCCAAGGATTCCAGCATTGAGACAACATATTCTAGAAGAGATTCATTGTGGACGCATACAGACGCATGAGCCTGAACCAGACTGAGCTCTGCATGAGGGAAAGCACCATGAAGTGAATCAGACTGCAGGCTATGCTGAAGTCTGCTGGGCTGGCACCGCTCCGTAACTCCGAAACACATCCCGGCAATAAGTGGAGCCTTCGGTTGTTTATCCTTAAGCCTCAATATGAGCGGCTCTGTCACGGTGCAGCTTATTTTGTTGCTGACTGAAAAATGCATCACATTGTTAAAACTTTCAGACACTTCCCCACGGCTCCATGCTATGACTAGTGAAGTGCTTGAACAGATGCTAAAAAACAAAGCATGAGAAGTTTTTCTGCTTTTAATCCTAAATTAATCCTGATGCAGTTGGTGATTTTTTGTGTCAATTCTGTTGCTCAGAATAAATGAGGGGAGAGAAGTTTACACACCTAATTTAATGATATATTCATTTCAAATTTATGTTCATTTGTTGTATTTGGCTTCAAGCAAACAAAGTGAATTAGCTCTTATTTGTGTTACCTGCTCTAACAGCACCAACCAGCCTCAGTGGAGAGAACAAGTCAGAGCCTCCAGTAAGCTTTATGCAGCTGAGCAGCGGTTCCCAAACTTAGAGTCAGGACCCAAAACGGGTGATAGACTCATTTTTATTGGGTCAAAAATTTGCAAGAAGGAAGGAAGACTTTTAATGAAGAGTTTAAAAAACGCTGGCTTTGCCGAAACCTTTGGAGTGCAGATGAGAGGCCGTAAGGACATTTCAGTCTCAGCGTTTATATTTGATTACATCTACGTGACGATAAAGAGTTTTCTGCTTTTCACAAATGTAAGTTAAGGTAACACTTTCAATGAGGCTTATCTCTGTAGTGCATTATAACACATTATAAACATACGTTACACATTATGAACACTCATAATGTGTTACAGGTGGAAATGGTTAGAGTTAACCCCAACCCTGCTCAAAACTATGATTTACAGCACTATAAGTGCATTAAAATGGCTTATGAGTACGTTCATAATGCATTATAGATGCATGTTTTAAGTAAACAGTTACCTAAGTGAAGCACATACTGTATGTATGCATGTAAATATTTTTGATTAAGAAGTACATAAGGAATGCTGAGCGGAGATGATAAGCGTGACCACATTTTGACATAATTCTCACAGATTTGCACATTATCATAGATGGAACTATTGGCTTTTGCTCTCTGACAGCCCTTAAAATATAAAAAATCTCAGGACAGTTTCTCATAAAGATAAAACTTTGTTTTTAGTGTTATTGTTTGATTATGTTTGCTGGTCCTTACAGAGGCCCATGCTTGAGTCTAAGTAAGCAAAGGCATATTGCAGCTTTAAGATGACGTGTCATATGGGCCTGTAGACCAAGATCTCTTATCAGCTCATCACTCAGAGGAGCAGTTAAAGCTGAAGCAAGGCCCAGGTAAACAGAGCGGCAGGCAGGCAGCGGGGCCTTAATGAGCCCATTGTGCTGCACACTGTGTGGGGCCTGGAGGACAGGGACAGGAGGGAGGGCGACAACACAGCAAAGCAAAACCCTGTGTTTATCGAGTTTTAAATTCAGTGCAAAAATGTTAAATTCCTCTTAAGTTGTGAAAAAGTCAGCCGGCAGAATTGGATCGTTACAGATGTTGTCATGCTGATGACACTAAGTGGGATATGGCAGATATGCCCTGAAGTTTAAAGTCAATGAGAAAGAAAAGTTTCAAGTGTCACATTATTTGTGTGTCACAGTTCAGTTATCAGCTGCGATAACCTGAAAGCTAACTCCTCTGTCACTAAAACAACAGCGGAGAAACCTTCGGATTAGGGCTGTACGATTTTGAAAAAATATTTAATTGCGATTATTTGGACTGATATTCGGACTGCGATATGCACTGCGATATAAGAAGTTATCATTTTTAAATCCAGTGTGATTAATGCAGGGATCTTAACCAAACAAAAATGTTGTTTTGAGTCTGCAGAATGTGAAGTGTGGGCCAAGACAACTCTGCAGAACCACAATTTTTTAATTAGGAGACATTTTTGACACACATTTCTCCTTTAAGATAATTGCGTCTAAATGTGCTTTGAAAATTGCAGTGGGCCATATTCGATTAATTGTGCAGCCCCACTCGAATGATCACCCTTTTCAGGTCTGAATCTCTGATCATGCCCCATCAGCTCCACCCGATCCCGTCAGGTTCTACACAGTGCAGAGAGGGAATTGTAATCTTCCCTGAAAGCCTCTATTCAGCCCACCTACATTAAGTCCTGTCAGGTGAAAGTGGAGAGAAGTGAAAACACAGAGTGCCTCAGGTCACCCTGAAGGAGTGTTTAAAGCAGCTATAAGTGTAGGTTGACACTGAATTCCGCGAGAGCTTTCTCCACGTGGCTGGGGAACAGAGGGGCCATTGAGCTGAGGGCTGGGAGGAGGGGGAGAGGAGGATCGGGATGTGGACGATGACGGGCGCTTCTGGGCCGACTTCAAGTTGGGCTGAGGCAGCTCTGCCTGTGCCTGATGTGTGCAGTCAGGTCATGTGCAGAGTTTTCAACTGTCATGTTACCTTTTTTTCTTGTTAAGTCCACTGAGGAAATTATCACTGTACCGTAACCACAAAAATTACATGACACAAACCTTTGCATGGCTGGTAGCTAAACCAAAAAACCAATAGACAAATCGAGAAAGATGGAGGGGCACCTGAACTATACAAATATATTAAAATACTGTTTCTCATTTAGGAGAGAGATTCTGATGTACTATTTCATTCTATGGGGGAGTCAGAAGTCAACAGGAACAATGAAATATCAGAGTTCACTTCCCAAAGTTCATTTCCTTTTGGGAAGAAGAAAACTCTGGGCAGGGTTAAATAATAATACGACTAAGGGTCACTTTTAGCATGTTTAGGAACACCAAATTGTAATTTTACGTCATCTAACAGACACAAATGCGTATTTATATTTCAAAATGCATGGCTTAGATCAGTGTTCCCAGACTTTTTGAAAGTATGGCACCACTTCATTGTGATTTTTTCCCCCCACATAAAAAACACTCACCTAAGATGACTCTGGACCACTGCACAGTTTGATTGATTTTCCCTACAGACGAGGAATTCCAGTGCAGGGCGGCAAGCTTTCCTTTCCCCACAGAAAGCCTCAAGCCAAGTTCAAGTAGCAGCTTTCACTTTTCTGTCTTAGGATTTTGTCGCCGACTCAAATAAAGACTGCTCAAGGTTCACAGATGAGTCAGCAAATTTCAAGTCTCTTGAAGTCATTCTAACATTTTTTCCTTCCTTATTTGTACTCTGTTTTCAGTAAGTGAATGGTTAGTTTTATTATCACATAAACATTAAGAATAAATTCTGTGAAAAATCTATTCCTAAAAACATCTGCATGACAAATTATCAAGCAAAGTTAAGCATTTATCTGACAAACTGCAGCTGTGGCACATTTTTAGAGTGTTTTTAAATGTGAAGGACTTTGATGTTGATTTTGTATCTTTTTTTGTTTTTGATGTTAATTTTGTAAATACTTTCTGTTTTTGACGTTTATTTCTTCTCTATTTTTGCTTTTGATGTTTATGTCATATCTTATTTAAAAGTATATTTCATTTTGTCATTGTGATTTGCTATTTCTGTATGTATTTTTTTCAAATTATTTATAAATTTCCGCTTTTGGTGTGGCTAAAATTGTGAAATAAAAATGTATGGAAAGTAAATTTAGCAAAGCTTTTTCATTACATGTGAAGAAAATGAGGAAGAAAGTAGAGCTGAGCAAATCTTACCGTCCTTGTAGCATGCAACATGAAACTAAGAGAATTTCAGTAAACTGGAAATTTTTGTAAAACTGAAGCTTGTCTTGCTGTCCTTAGTGAACCTCATAATGAGGATCGCAGGTTCCCAGATCTATTAAGAAGTTTGCTAACAGTTTTATCACAACTATAATTACCAAAATGAGAAAAACAGGCCCCAGGTTGTTTAAAAAAAACAAAACAAAGAAAATTAATTTGATGTTTTTCTCTTTTTTTCTTTTTCAAGATTATTCATGTCATGTAAACACAATGAAAGTCACGCACAATTCAAGAAAACTCATAAAAAATTTGATCCTGCTGTGGGAGTTCTCCATTATAGCCAAGAAGTAAAGGTACTGGCTAAGAATGGGCTGCATTGTTTATACAGTTACGAGTATGAGGGCAGCTGGCTTCACTGTTTGGCCTGTTTTATCAGTGAACATCCAGCTTGCTGGCACACAGCAGCCCTGTCAACAGTCCTGCCAAGGGCCACGTTCCTCCTCTCCATCACACCAGTGTGAATCTCCCTGAGCTGATTTATCGTGAAACCTCATCTCTCGCACTCTCTGCCAAAGACCAAAGTTGGAGTCAACTTCAAAGCGAGCCTGAGTGGTTGTTCAGCCAGAGCTCCCACTGCTTGCTCCAATAAAATACAGGCTGGCCTACCTTGGGCTCTTGTTTCCCCGTCATGGTTTTGAGCAGCTCGTGGAGATGTGGCCAGTTCCCCTGAGAGTACCACCCGGGTTTGTCCAGCGACGGCAGCCCCTCGCTCTCCTCCACGTCACTAACTGGAAGAGAGGAAAGAGAATCAGACACCACAGCTTGACCAAACAGTCAGGTGCTACACGACCGCACGGTCTCTAGTCCTTCAGCAACAAACCTTGTCAGCTAAACTTCACCACAGAACTCACCAGAAAAACCACAAGATACGGAAAAGCACGGGCAGAGTGTGAATTATATGGACAGTCTAGGGGTCAGAGGCCTCTCTAACAGGAACTGTGTAATGTTGCCATGATTACTAAGTTACTGTGCAAATAAATTAGTATGAAACTTAAGACTTAAAATTTATTTCTGTATTTCTATTGTCTATGCTTTGTAACTGTTGATCCAATCCACGTATGACTGTCACATATTAGGAAATGTTTCCCATGAAGATGATATCGATGCTGCATCTTTAACTGTAGTGATAAGTAGAAATTATAATTTTGGCTGTCATTTTAAGCTGCTGATTTTAAGCTAAGAAAAAGAGTTGTTTATGCAACATAACAGCACCGTTGTAGGCTGGACAGTCCAAAAGCATAATTTTGTCTCAAAAGATGATCTGTTGAATGGCATTTAAGTAGATAATGACACACCACTGTCATTTATTAGAAAATAAGACATATCATTACAGAAAATAGCATCAGGGAAAAGGTCTTACTGAACCTATGTTGATTGTGTGTTTATTTAATTTACTGTAGCTTCTCTTTGTACAAAGACGTCTAAGCTCTTGTGTTAATGCATACTGTTTTCTAGCAGCCAGCACCTCAGCTCAGCAGCAGAGGGGAAAACCAGGCTGTGAGTGAAAGGAGAGCAGTGACGACTGGTCTGTTCAGACCCAGCAATGCCCCTCTTTTCACAGCACAACCCCCTAACACACCACGTGTCAGACAGGAACACTTCCAAACCTCATATTTACTCTACGAAAATGTCATAGCCATGTGAAACACCCAGTCATTCTAAGCTCGTGAAAAATGACTACAGATTTTTTCCACAAGTTTTATGTCTGCTTATAAGTAAGACTCTAACTTAGAACAAGATTGCTGTTTCTTGTGTTTTTTATGCCATCCAGCAACCAGTGATTGAAATAACTGCATGTAAAGTACAGTGGTAAAACAGTGCTACAGCACAATAAAACTTTTGTTTACACTGTAAAAGACCCCAAATTACACAGTAAAATGATGTAAACACATTTGAGGCTGTACTTAAGCACATCTGTGCTTTACACTTAACGCTAATGTCAGCATGCCAACAGACACACAGGAAAAACAAAAACAATAACGTGAAATCCTGATTTTAGCAGGGAATTTCTACCACTGTTGCCAACTCGTATTTGAGTGTTAGCATGCTAACATTTACCAGCAACCCATGAACAAAATGAACAGCTGATGGGAATGCCATTAGTTTTGCAGCTATTTGGACACAAACCAAAATATTGGACCAACCAAAAATCTGATTAGCTAGTAGCACTATATGAAAAGCCTTTTTGTTGTTGTTGTTGTTTTTTGGCCACTTGAGGGCAACTAAATTGTGTCACAACTGACATTTGGCAAAGAACAGGACAGACAGTCCAGCTGATCAGGCATTATTTTGTGTTTGTTGTGCTACCTTAAAAAAATCAATGTAGGACAGAGTACAGAACATTGACAACTACTGTGTTGTAAGATATCACAGTTAAAACACAGAAAGTCAGAGACCCACAGAAACTTGTCCGTTTAACATCACTGAGCTAAAGGCACGACAGGATAGTAACAGTTTGTTCTACCTGTGTTTAGTCTGGTTCTGCTTTCCATGGTAATCTATACTGTTTTATTCCAGCAGAATTCACCATATTGTAGAGGTGTCACAGAATACCTTCCCAACAAAATGCATGATTAAAGCCAAGCCGGACGTAGTTTGATTTTAGCAATGTTAAGCAATAGCTAAGATAAAACTAGACCTACCGCCTGGCGGTTATAAGCCTCTGCACAACATGCAGTTGGTGGAAATCTAAACAGGTCATCCTTGAGTCCAAGTGGACCTTTGTACCAAATCGGAAGATGTTCCCATAAGGCGTTCTTGAGATACCGCATTCACAAAATAAGATGTCCGAGTGACCTCTGACATCCAAAATCTAATCAGGTCATCCCTGAGTCCAAGTGGATCTTCATACCAAATTTGAAGAATCTACCTCAAGACATTTCCGAGATAATATGTTCTCAAACATGGCGCCACAGTGACCTTGACATTTGACCTATGACTCCCCAAATCTAATCAGAACATCCTCGAGTCACAGTGAACATTTGTGCAAAGTTTGAAGAAATTCCCCTAAAGCGTTCTTGAGATATCGTGTTCAAAAGACATCTGGATGAATGGAAATACAGACATACGTACGGCTGGACGGACAGACGACCCGAAAGCGTAACACCTCCAGCCCTGGCTATCGCCGACATGGAGGCATAAAAATACACTCATGTACCTCTTTTTTTGGGAATGACAGTTAAGTTAGATACTGTGTAGATTTTGAGACTGGTCTTTACCGCTGTTATCTCCTCACTACTGTTACTAACAACATAATACTTGAATCCAAAGTTTCTTGGGGTTTTTTTTTTTTACAAACCCTGTCAAATTTAGCTGCCTCTTGTGAAGTCAAGTCCTCTTGAGTCGTCTGTCTCAACTCTACATCAAGTTTCAAAACATGAATACCAAGTCTAAGTTGAGAATTGTCAAGCAAGCCTAAAGTCCTCAATTCTGCAGTTTACTGATGAGAACATCTGTGTTTTTCCAGTGGTGTGTTGATACTATTATTCATTAATATTACACAAATACAAAAGCACTTCTCCCTGCAGGCTGACCTTAGTCAAGATTGTATTCATTTATGGCTAAACAAATCCATGACTGCACATAGATCATATGAATTTTTTAAACCTCTAAAAACTGGCAGTTGAGCTGTGAACTCTCAAGATCTCAGCAGAAAATAAATTTTAATTTGAGAACACAGACAACTGTTAGGCTTTCACTTGGCTACGGGTCTAGGTTTCAGATGGTGTGTTGTTGTGCATATAAATGGTAATGTGTGTGAAACTCCAATATTTTGAGACAATGATTGTCAGAATCTGTAAAGGCAAACATATCACCGTCAATCAACTGATCAAAAATGATTGTCACACTATTAGTCTGCTGTGGCTGCACTTATTTTTCTGTAATATCAGAAGAAATGAGTTTCTTCTGAGCCTGGCACAGACGGGTGTGCAGGCATTTTGGTCTGGTTTGCGGTCCAGCTGTAAGCATTGACCACAGTTTATTAGGGCACATAATACAGAATATACGAACATGCACGCACAGTAAAATCTGTAATGCAATAGTAACGCAATTACATGTGTAACTAACATAATTACAACAAAAACTGAGCAAGATTTTTGTTAGAATTTTCGTTACCAGTTGCAAAGACTTGGTAGTTCCATATGGTTTCTATTGTATTTGATCACATAAAGGCCCATTTATGTCCCCTTTACATACAAAATGAACTACGACTGTATCAACTGTTGTAACCGTCACTGCCCACATACTTCCATGTGTCATTTAGGTTGGCATTGATTCTACTCAATACATCCATTAGATTACGAGTCAGACTCACAAGTTTCTGTTTGTACTTCTGCTTATGATTAATAAAGAAAGTGGAAAAAAAAGTTCCTGTCAAAATGACAACAACAACCTGGGATAACGATTGCTAGCTTGCTAATCTACAATCGATGAGGAAGATTGTTATCATGAACCTCTTGAGAAAGGCGGCAATGCTGTTAATGGCGGCGGTTATGAGGCCACTAGAGACATCACGAAATGTGGACAAAGAAGTTTAGTTTATCCTAATCTCATTGAACACTGTATAATGTCAATGAAGGCTTTCTTTTCTCTTCTTTTCTTTTCTCTTTTTTTCTCTTCTATTATTGCCTTGTGTTCTTCCTTGGCCCTGTCTCACTCTGGTCATGCTTGAATGATTGTCTGCACTGCCCGCACGATTTCCTGTGGTGGTTGAAGGTATTACTCCGCTTTAACTGCATCTGTAAGCTTCCAGTGTACATGCAGAAATACGGACACAATAAACAAAGAGTATGGACAGAAGGCTGCATCCGTATCTGTATTTAATTTCAAACATAACTGAGCCTGCAGAGTGATTTATTCATTCAGTCAGCAAGTGCTTTGAAAGATATTTTTTTTGATGATCGACCTTTTAAATGTGGTATGCTGTCATCTAGGAAACAACATGGCACTTTCTTTGAAGTAGGTAAATGTCTTCAAGATGGCAGACTTACATTAAATAGCGGCAGGTTAAAAGAAAATCCTCACTGTCACTGACAAAAGCACAGGCCACTAAAGGTTCAAGCTGAGGTTAAATATGCTACAAATATTGTGACAGGAGAGAGTGAAAGAACAGGGATGAGCACCTGCACATGTGGGAGTTTATACACACACACACACACACACGCTGGTGGTAACAGCTGTGAGACTGGACTTGAGAGAGAGGAATGAGTGGTATGTGGTCTGCAGCTCAGAGAAGAGCTAACTGTGCAGGTCTGATTAACAGCAGAAGACACTCTGTGACATTTTCACTGAAAAAAAAAGGTTTTTGGTGATGATATTGGTATTATTGTTATGCAATATCCCCTAGAGCCCGAGGTTTAAAAGTGATTCATCTCAAACCACTGACCCCATTCTGACCAAACCACTTGCTGTGGCAACGGCCACGTTTCTGTGGTGGTGCGGTGTGTGTGAAATGCAGTCTGGGTCTTATTTAGTGAGGCAATGACAACATTATTGTTTTCATCATGCCTCGTGCAGCGGTACACGTCATTGTCGGAGAAAACTAGGCTATGTCGTCACTATTTGACTGATGACAGCATTTTTACTAGCATTAGCCAACACTGCGCTAGTGGCCGCATACGTTATGCCTCACAGGCTGTGAAAGGTTTGGGAGAGAGAGGGAGGTGAAAAGGACTTTTATTTTGAGGTGTACAGAACAAATTCTAAATAAACAACAAAGTTGAGATTAAAGGCTTTATCTTCGTCAGTCTAAGCGTAGCGCAGATGCAAGTCGAAACTCCAGGCACTGGGAGCACAAGTAGGTGTGGCAATCTTTTTTTTTAAATCTGGTGAACATAAACTCAGGCGCATCTGCAGCACAGTCTGGCGCGGCAATAACGTAGGAGGAAAAGAAGGTGTGTCACAGCTGATTTCAGTCATGGCTAATCAGATCAGCTCCTCTCTTTCATGTCAAGACCACTGTGACGCACCATATTGTCAATTATCGGCTGAAAAAGAAGAGGACAGGCGTCAGTCAAACTTAACGTGGGAGGAAACGGACATACTTGTACAGGAGGTTCAGGCTCGTAACAGCTTTTTATTTGTAAGAACACTGATGAGGAGCAATGTGCTCGTAACATCACTGATGTTGTGGTGTTAATAAATAAATTGCATCCAGAACTTTGAGCGTGCATATTTCCTTTCCAGTGCTTAAATGACTACAGTGTCACACACGCGGCTTTGCACAGGCAGACAAATACTAAACTGGAAGGTTTTTAAATTGTTACCCTTTATGTAATGTAACTGCAATTTAGGAATATTTGTAGTTAAACTGAGTTGACGAATATAGACTACAGAAATAACAGTATAGAAAATGGGTGAAAAGTTCATTTGAACATGGGAGAAATAACCAAAATGACTGACTGAATGCAACTTTTTAAACTTTTTTTTTAATTAAAAAAAAAAAAACTGTCTCTTGTCTATCTACAGCAGAGGATACCGGCCAGAATTTAGCAGAATTTTTCGTTAACTGCAACTGGCCCACCTTCAACGCCCCTTGCCCGTATATCCCTACACCAAATATAAATAGAAAAAAAATAAGCATACAAAAGTAAAATGGCTTTTAATTCATCTAAAGGGCTAACTTTATCTGTGTCCTTTTCCAGGTTTTTTTAAATGGAAATACTCAGTCAGCTGTTACAGTGCTGATGCTCTGGACTCCCTCAAACCAAACACACAGAGGTTTGCTGACAGAGGAGCACAGAGTGATGAAGAGCAAGCTTGGAAGTATTGAGCTTGGAGGTGAAAGATGATGCTATTTTAGTACTAATGAAACCTTTATTTAATGGCATACCATGCATGACTTGATGGCTCCTATTGGCAAAAATGCTGTTCCAAGTTGGCCCTACATCTACTGTTTTAGTGAGGGAGACAGAAAGAGACAGAAAGAGGGCGGTGGTGGTTGAGTGAGCTAGAGAATAAAGACAGAGAGAGAGTGGTTCAAACACAGCTGTGAGTCAGAGAAATAAATCATTATTTTCTGGTTGTTTAAAAACGATTATGTTCTAAGTCCAAAAACAACAGTACGGGAAGTTACTGCTGTGTGGCTGCATTGCCACACAGAAACAAAGGAACACCCATTTGATTTGATTAACTATAAAATCTAGATATTAACAGGAAAAAATTACCACACAGAAGAAGAGGGGAGACGCCTGTGAGTGCTGTCAGGCAGGAGTCGAGTCTCTCCAGGCTTGCATGTGGGCCACTATGTGTCAAGAACAATAGATGTGGTAATTTTTCAAAAAACATTCTCTATATGGTAAAATTGCTCCATTGACCTATGAGCTTTCATCGAGTCCAAATTAAGACCCATTTACAAAGTTCTCCTTTTATAATAATACTAGCTAGCAACTAACTAACCTCAGCTGATAAAACCTGCCTAATACATCGGTAGTCTTTGCCAGATAATGAGAAAAGGCAGTTACAACTGTAAACTATATCTGGGCTGTGGCAGGAGAGAAAGTCGTGTGCAAAAGTAAAAATGTTAAGGTCGAGCTGAAATTAAAAAATGCATTTTCGACCCTTTTGGACTATATCCCTGCTCTTCTTTTGGCCAATTTTGAAAATGTATCAAAAATTACAAAAAATGAATTATTTCATATTTTTATATGAAAGTCTGCCACTTGCGTCTTGAATAAAAAAATCCCCTGGGTCTCTGATGTCATCGTTGACTCGAGCCATTATTGGAAGAATCATTGGTTGAACTCGCCAACAACTCTCCAATCAGATTCCTCTAACTTATGCTCCGCACCTGTCAGCCCGTTCATTGGTTGTTTAATTGTTTGAATAGCAAATACGCCACAACACAGTAAATGTAACGCAATGTAACAGTAAATGTGTTGTGAATAGTCCTGGTGTCTGGGGCAAAGGCCAGGTCTGGTCAGAAGAGTCACATAACTACACCCGTGTGACCTTTAAAGTTATTATAAAAACAAAAGTACAGTTTTCAAATAGAACATTGTAACTTTTCCTGGTCCGAGGATCCATTTCCCTTAGCTGCTTATTTTGATCAGGACTGCGGAGTATTTTGAGGCGGGATAAACTTGGACAGGTTGCCAGTGTATCACAGGGCTTTCACATACTTGCATAACTTTGCTTTGGACACAAACAAGGTCAAAACACGGAGAAGACTCTAGATAATAATGAGATTAATACAGGAAGTGGAAGTCCTCTTAAATAGTTTATGAGCTGATAATTAGCTGTTTATATTGCATTTCATCTATGTAAATGCTTAGAAATTGTGTAATACTCAGTGTTGAAGTAATAAACTTAAACTGTTAAATTCTTACAAATAAACTTTACAAGCTAATAAATCAAAAGAAAATTTTAAAAGTGCAGAGTAACAAGGGATGATTCCAACTAAAACAGGAGTGGTCAGTATGTGTGGAGGACAGAGGAAGAGCAGATGCTGATGTTTTTTCTGCCAACGTGGCAAAACACAGGAAGAGCAAGAGAGAGAGAGAGGGAGAAGAGAATATTTCAGAGAGTTGATCATCCTGTCTTCACACATAATGCATCCCCAGTGTTTTTGCTGGCAGAGAGACAATCCAGATGAGGGGAGCATTCCAGCAGGCTGCTCTTGCCAGCGCACACCTACGACGTGAGCATCCAGGATCAGATTCCTGGGCTTCTGACAGACAGCCAGCTCAGGACGGGAACTCTGCCTTCATATGTGGACTGCTGGTGACAAGGACCAGAGCCGGTGACATACTGCAACCGATATAAATCCTGCTGACAAAAGCTAACAGCTGCGTGAAATCTCCCCATTAAATTTAGAGTTCAAGGAAATTACAGCTCGACTAACCTCTGTATTCCTTTCGTATATTCCTAAAATAACACAAGAGAGTCTTAGAGCACAGCTTTATTAGTGTCAGCTGAACTGAAATGCAAAAAATATGCAATCGCTTATGTTAAGAGGTTTCCAGCAATGTGTATAAAAAATTCTAATAGCGATTTGATGTCTGCTTTGGTTCTGGGAAGCGGAACTATTTGTTGACATTTTTTAAACTGATTTATCAAATGGATATGAAGTGCGTGGGGGTTGGGAGCAACAGGCAAGTACTCACCGAGATTTCTGAAGGGCCTCTGCTGGGGCACCAAGGAGAAGAAACCCGGCTTCAGGGCATTTGTGATGATGATGTCAAACAGCTCTTCGAAATCCTTCCTGCGACAGCCAGAGAAACAACAACAACTTCTGTGACGGACATCTGACCACTGTGTGAAGGACAATGCCTGGACAGCATCCAAAAACACAGAGTAACACAAGCACAAACAGCTCAGTGAGGCCAAACAGTCTGTGCGGATGGACGGAAAACACACAGCATCGAGCAGTGTACACATACAGCGCCGTGGAGGGAATAAACACTTTGAGACAGCAGCATAAATTCCCACGGAGCTGCAGTTACGAGGTGATAGCGAGCATGCTGGGAGCTGGATGAGGTCTTTAAGGGGACCTACAGTGCTGTTGGCTTATGTACTTATTGTGAGGAGAATCTCAGCACAAACTTCTACGGCAGCATTAAGTAACGTGAAGGCTTCACTGGAGCTCACGAACATTAAACTAATCAATCCAGCGCACGAAAGTGTAAATATGCCTACAGCTAGCCAGACTCCCTGCCTTGTACAGACTGACATTACAATTTGTTCATGAGTCCAAAAGTCAAAAAGCTCATTTAGACTTCTGCGACTATATTATGACTATTATAACATCACATTTTCAACGGCAAAACTTGTATTTAACCTTAATTTGTATCAATACAAAAAGTTGATTTTTTTTGTCATTTTGACATTATTGTTCCTAAGTAGCATTTTGAGCAAAAATATTATCTGGTGCTTAAGTGTACAAGAGTGTCAGGAACAGTTACGAAAGTATAATTCAATAATTAAAATTGAAACAAATATTTTTTTTTATGCCTTCAACAGAGACCAGACCTGAACCAGAAACATCGCTTTTATGAGGTCAGCAGCACCTTGTACCCTGCACGCTCAGGGCAATCTTTCATGAGGGAATAAAAACTAATTTTTAAAACGTGTAAACAACAAAACACCGTGTGCACAGAACATTGCTCATGCGCCTGAAAAAGCGATCACAGCAAACAGAACTATACTTGCGGACAGAGCGACACTCAAGAGCAACATTGTAGCCTGAGAGGAGAAAATCATGTTTTGAACACACACAGAATGTCAACAACTACCTGGCAGTGCTCTCCTATACTGCTGTAATTATGGACTGCTTAAATATTTTTTATTTTATTTTTTATTTTTTATTGTATCATTTATACATGTACGTACAATATACAGCCAGGGCAAAAGAACACGAAGCTGCTGCAATCCATGCACCCAGAGTGCTGCGGCAGCAGAAGCGTGACATTATCAGTGCTCATTTACAGACAATGATTATTATGATTATGATTATAAAAATGATCTATTCACCCATCAGTTCAATCGCATGTGTATGTGGACTTAATATAAGGAGCTGTCAGGGTTAAGTCTCTGTCAAATAATTTGCAACATTTGTGTCCTCACATGCAGCTTTGCTCCGATGGTGTCCATAAAATTAAGAGCAGCGATGCACGTGTGAGTGGGGCCATACTGAGTATATATACACGCATGAAGAGCTGCAGAAATCACAGACTTGTATTGTTTTTGGATATTCTGTTTTACGGAGGCTGCTTTTTGGATGTGCACAGTAGGAACACATAAATTTTCTCCAATTTAGATTAACATTCATAGTATCAGAATGCAGTTAGGTCACAACATAGTGGAAATGCGCAGATGTCGGCACAGAGCACATACGTACTGTGTCCGACGACCAAATTTACCTCATGCAGACCATCCACGCTCACAGAGGTGGGAAGTATAATTTTGGCTTCAATCTCTACCCCTATATCTGCTAAAACTTTGCTGAGTTTTTGTTGAGCTAGCAGTGTAATAGGGCAGTGGAGTCGTCGCGCACGTCCAAAGCTAAAGGCGGGTGCCGGATCAGACAAGTAACATGGAAAAGGAAGATTAAGAGTCCGCACGCTGCAAAAGGTCCCGTCGCAAACAATTTTTATTGTATATTCACCAACAGTGACGTTTCGAGCTAGATGCTCTTCATCAGTTCAAACAGTTCAAAGCGCGACCATGAACCTCAACGTCCTTGGTCCATGTCAGCCACGGATCCAAGTAAAGACATGCAGCATCTGAGCTCGTTGCTGTCTAAACTCCGTTAAAATAACACGTATCTGGAAAGAACTGGTCAGAGAGACTTTTGACTGGTTGGATCTATGGACATACAACTGATGGCATTTGTGACATCATAACATATTGTAGATTTAAAGGTAATCTTACTAATAAAAACGTGCTTGACAGTATCTTGAATCATCAATATAAATTTTAAATTATTTGTGCAGCTAAAGCTAACTGTACACAGTTAGAGGAGACACTCGTCTCTGTCCAGACTTTCCTTTTTATTTCGGGCAGAACAGAAGTTCAACACTTCAGAAGACCAAATAACAACAAATTAATAAACTGTGCAGCACTAAAGCAATAAATGCCTTTATCCCTTTGGGCCAAATAGTGACAGCAGCTTTTCTGGCTTTGGCCTGTAGCCTCCTGTCAGACAGCTCTAACCTTGTTGTGCTACTTTTGACAGCTGACTGTCACTGGCCTCCAGCCCGCTCACCATAAAGCAACTGGAAGCCAGTGACGGGTTTCTCTGGAAAAGGAACCACTGTGTACTTACCAAGAAGAGCTGTCTTTCACAACAGAAATCTTTCTCAACAGTTAAGAGCTGCCAGATTTTTGGTCCTCTGCTGCCTGATTTTTTAAATCTTTTCCTGAAGAAAAGATCGGGATGCAAACTTTGGGTGTAGGGCAAACAGGAAGGAACTTGAAGCAGGAAAACCCAACGGGTGAACAAAACACACTTCTTCCCAAACAACCTCTGGAAAGTTGAAGCCGGCCTGACTTCCTCTTGTAGCTATCACAACATAAATCTGCATCCCATGGCCTTGTAAAGTAGTGAACAGAACATGATTTTGAACACACACACTGATACACAGCTTGGGCTCTGAATGTTCTCCATGTGAGGCGACACATGCTGTGGTTCTGCAGGTCAAAGACACAGGAGAGGAGGGGGGAGCCAGTGAAACAGAAGGGGAGCAGAGGAAAGTGGCGAGGAACAACAGGAATGACCAGGCTGTGGACCGCTTAACAGGAAATGATTGAGGGGGTGTGGCGGGGGGAGGCCTGGGCCACAGAGGCCCCATGGGGCATCCAGAGTCTAGCAGCTTTACCTCGACCTGCTTTTCACCTCCGCATGAATGCAGAGAACAATCAGCGGAGTATAAAAAGTGAAAAAGCAGACCACCTAACCAGGCGAGTGCACTGTGAGATAACAACACCTCACAGAGAACAACAAGGGCTTATGTTTGTGAAAACACAGCAGCAACATGGACACTGTGTTTTCTCAAGGCTCTCTTGCTGCTTGATCGAGTGTGTAACAGGGCTTAGGCTCCAAAAATAAGCTTAAATCACAGTGTGCTGTGCAAACAGAGGGAGGCCAGTAATACACAAAGCATTTAACTAGTGTAGTGTTTAACTACAGCAAGGCTGCTAACACAACATGACATTAATGCACTTAATTTGTTGCACACCTACAACTATAAGACAGGAACTATCACATCACGGTTGTATGTCTCTGCCGACTAGAGTTCTCAATTTCATTCCGAGCCCGACTGGACCCAACGGTACCCAACGGGTTCAGGCGGGTTCAAGCCGACAATTTATGTTAATTGGTTGGGTTGGGTCAGGTAGTGATTTTTATTTTTTAAATTTTTTAAATAAAAACATTTTTCTGGTTGTACCGTGTAGTGTGTATTTATTGTGAACAGCACTTGGTGCTGTTTACGGAACCTGGGTCGGGTCGGGCTTCAATTTTCAGGCCCGTTGAAAACTCTACTGCCAACCACTCGAGTTTTAGTTTACATTCATGGCAGTTCAGACTCCTTTGTAATTACCTGTATATTACGGTGGCTGAGAAGGGCCAAATGCACTTCAAAGTAAGACAACAAATGCAAATAGACAAAACACGAGCAAACTGAGAAAACATCTTTGTCAACGTGACAACACCTATGCAACACAGCATGCGTTTTGTCATTTCGTTTTGGTTGTCGTAATCTGAAGCGCATTTGCTTAATGTTGCATATGTGTTGTCAAGTTGACAAAGATGTTTTCTCAGTTTGTTTGTTTTTTGTCTATTCGCATTTGTTGTCTTGATCTGATTTGGTCCTTCTCTGCCACTGTAGTATATAGTAAATGCTTTAAAGGAATTTAAAAGAGAAGTTTGTTTTTTTGCACACTGAGCCTTATAAAAAGGATACTACAGTGTTCTACAGCATTATTATGACGAGCAGTGCAGTCTTGAGACCGAGAGCTCATTGCTGATGTCACCACTAGCTGAAAACAAGAGAGGTGCGTGGACAGCGTGGCTTTCCAACAATCTGACGAAAAACACAATAATAGCAGCATTTTGCATTTTGATGTTATGGAAGCTACATCAGTGTTTGGTAATATGCCAGTACCAAAATAAATTGGAAAGGAAATTTTATATTACACTGTTTTGACTCAATTTGTCCGCTGAATTATCAACATAATGTGATGTGATGTATTAAGACTACCCAGATCGTACACGGCAACTTGTATTTCAGCTTGTATTTCTTTTTTTGCAGGTGGAATATCAAAATGTGCACCGTATCGCAACGTATCGTATCTTGACCCATATATCCTTTCCAATGCCCAGTCCTAGTCCTAATCTGGGGATTTTAAGATCAGTAAAGACAGGCAAAGTATTAAACTGCTGGAACAGTGGCCTCTCTCCATCTTTTTCATCTTGAGAATTTTCATTTAATTAATGGTCTTGAAGATTGTTTATATTTTTTAAAATCTGCTAAGGATAAACAAGAAGAGAAAAGAAGGATTTAATTATGTTCAGTGTTGTCTGCCGAAGGCTGCGTGGATAAATACGAGTCCAGCATATGCATTTGATGATGATGGTAACTTAAGGCAGACATGTGAGCCAGCGTTGACCAAAGGAATGACTAATGGCATGTGAGAGCTGCAAGGAATGTTGTGAGTTAAGGGAAAAGCAAAAAAAATCGCCAGCTTGGACTGCGCAGATACTTCAGGTTATAAATCCCACAGGGGCTATCATGGCTCCACCGCAGACCAGGTCCTGGTCTTGTTATGGGGGGGTTAGTCTGTGGTCCCTGTCTGGACAGTCTTACCCCAGGATGTGTTCACAGATGAGCCTGCAGTAGTCACTGTGGGAGCTGGTAATGAGGAGGAGGACCTTCCCAGCGTTCTTCATGCTGCGCAGCCAGGTCTTAACAGAGTCAGAGCAGGGCTGCAGGTACCGGCCAGGGTCCCTCTTCACACTGGGGAAGTACGTCCCTGCATCCTCTGCAAAGAGATACAAACCCTGTCAGACATCAAGCTGTATCCTTAAAGACACAATACAGATGGAGCTTCCAAAGTCTGTGAAAAACATGGGCAAAAAATAATCAGATGTTACGGTGGAGTTAGTTGACCTCAACCTGTTTGAATTATGAGAGTCTCTCTCTTTACATTTTGGCGCTATGGATAAGTTGAGAAATCTCACAGCTCGATGATGAAAACTGTCCTTTGATCTGGTGGTACGACAACAGATACTTCTGTATCTCTTGCCAGACAGAAGCAAGATACATAGGTTGTGGCTGGGGTGGGTGTTGTCTCTTAATGTCATTTGCACTCTGTACAGGCAACAGCCTTAACCAATATCCCTGATGCTCAGTAAATTGCTACTAGTGATGTTCTGGGCAATTTTAATAAACTGCTGCAGAGCCTTCCTGTCCTGGACTGTCCACATCCCAATGCTAGTTTGTGATGTTTCCAAGTGGCTTGGTTCTCTATATTTTTCAAAAACCAATAATCATGTCCTTGGTTTTGGTGACATTGAGCAGTAGGTTGTCATGGTTCACCACTTTGCAAGATTGTTTATTTGCTCCCGATATGAACTCTTATTGTTGGATTGCTGTTGCAGTAGTGGCTGCAAAGAGTGAAAAGGAGGGAGCTGAGCACACAGTCCTGGGGGGCTCCAGTATTTAGTACTGGGAGAGTTGTGATCCCCAATCTGGACTATCCACGTCCTGTTTGTGAAAAAAGTCCAATACCAAGTTGCAGAGCGTGGCGCTCAAGCCCAGAATTTTAAGTAATCCAATCAGGTTCAAGGGGAAGATTGTATTGAATGCTGAGCGGAAATCAACAAATAGCATTCGGATGTGCATGTTGTTACCTTCAAGGTCAGCAAAGACTGCATGGAGGAGAGATGACATTTTTTCTAAAAGCAAACTGGTGATGCTCCAGGGTGGCTGAAATGTTGTTCTTTATGTGTTTGGGAAGATGTTTTTCAGAGGATTTCATCGGAATGAGTCCAACAGGGCAGAAGTCGCTCAAACTAGATTTTGCAGGCTTTTCAGGTCAAGGTCCAATGGTAGCTGTCTTGACGCTACTTGTGAGTCATACGTTAAATAGGTCTAACATAACATTCACTGGCTTAATCACACTTTATTTTACTACACAGCCAGCTTTACTAATATTTACCTTCAGCAGGATTCTTCCTACATCAGGCTGCACACACAAGCTGGCACAGGAAGGCCCCTAGCAATCCAGAAAACTAATCTACTGTTAGTTTTTTTATTTTGTTTTGCTTAATGCTCTACATTTGTATTTGTATTCACAGAGGTAAATGGGAGCTCAGGGTCATGTTCCCCACTTCTGAGGCCCCTTCAATGGGCTTTCCTCACTTTGAAGCCCACCAGCTGCCCAGTAGTACATCCTGTCAGCCTTTTGTACAGAACTAAATGTGGCAGCACTATACAATACCTGTTACACAGTACTAGTCCATCACAGAATACAGCTCTCGACCTAATATTTTTCAATAAAGCCTTATGGACGTAAAAAAAACCCAAATAAAATAATTCCTTGAATTACAATAGGTCCTCGCACCGTTTCGGTGCTCGGGCCCTAAATATAATCTGCAGTTGATCGGGGAAAATAACACTGCATCCATGTCCAACACAAGGTTACGAAAATGCAATTTTTTAAAGGAATGAAATGAAGAGGGAAAATGTGTAGAAAACAGTCTCTTGAGAGTTTGTAACTATACTAAAAAACGATTTACATAGAAAAGCACTACCCTCTCTGTTGCCATGGAAGTAATTTTACATGGCATGATCTAATGACGTGAAACATGGAACAAAGTTTGAATTCAACCTCACAACATGTGAAACCTGAATAAATCAAAATAATGAGCTTACCTACAGTTTGTGTGATACTTGCTCTTGAGCCAAAGGAGGCGACCAATTTATTAAAAGTAATGTTGCTTTTTCACAAGCAGGAGAAAAAAAGAG
>JAQLOL010000010.1:1845154-1858322 GCA_029783665.1 Naso thynnoides
CAGTCAGTACGTTCACACACACAGCTAAGTTGAGCTATGGTTATAGCTCGATTAGTCCATTTAATTGGACTACTGTCTTTGTCCCAGTATACAAGCACCGAGGGAGAATCAATTTATTGTCTGACTTTGCTATGGCAGGCGGCAATATGCCCCATTCAGCTGGTTGCTATTACACCTTCTTCCAGTTAGCGAAACAAGCTACAAACCAGTTAGCAACCAACTAGCAGAATCCATGTGGAACGGTGAAAACATGGACAACTTTAAAGCGCTGTACACATCGTAGCTATGCTTATCTTTTGCCTCAATATCAAAAGGCACGACCACTCGTGCTTATGGGATTCTTGTTGTCTAACTTTCTTCTACAAATTTATGCTGTTCTAGTTCCAGGTCAAAGACTGCCACCAGGACTGTCGATCATGTGCTGATTGTTTGGGCCAGTCCGGGTCCAATTAAGGCACGTACATGCAGGAGTAACTTGACTTGAAAAGTTTAAAAAACAAAAGAACAATAACCTCAGTATGATACTATTGTAAGAAAAAAAGGGATTTCTAATAGTCAGGCAAAAAAAAACAAAGATTTTTTTGGGTCACTGAAATTAAAAGAGTTTATTCTCCCGGCAACATGAAAATTAACCAACATAGCATTTGTTTGTTCAGTTATGTAAGACCTCATGTGTACTGACAGCGGTACTGAAGAAAAACTCACAGTGTGTTCAAAGTGGTAAAGGTTCATTCTCATGGAGGCTTTAAACAAGGAACATCCTCTGGAGACCATGAATATTCATACCACATTTATCGGCAGTCTTGCAAACGAGCTATAGAGATATTTTACTGTGTGAACAATATAAGTAACACTGTTGCCAGTTGGGCAAAACATGTCCGGGTTAATTGCAAAGAGCATAAATACACGCAGTAGGAAAAACAAAACAAAAGAAAAAAAAAATCACATCCATCACTTAGTTGTAATCCTGAGTCAGAGATCTGACAAAGCTTCCAAATCACAACAACATTCTGTTGTCATAGCATGAATGCACCAATTTTGAGTGTGATATAAATTACATTTTATTTCATTTACCACAATCATTGCAACAGCATCTGGGCAGAGAATGGTATCTATGGTTTGAGTTTTGTTTTTTGTTTTTTTTTCTGGAGTTTTAAGTGCAAACCTTAATTGCCCTCTAGTTGGATTGTTTATAACAGCACCTCTGCTTTAATCTTTTAATCTCTGTTGTGGTCTCTTGAGCCCAAAGTAAACAAAAAGGATTATGGCATAAACACAGAAACTGAATAGAGTATGATTGCGTATGTTTTCTTCTGTCAAGAGGTGAACACAATGCCAAATCCACATGAGAAATTTCAGATGCTAACTCATTTCTTCTTGGACATTGCTGTATAACAACTACTCACTTCAGAAAAGTAACCTTAAATGTGGGTGATGGATTTAAACAGCTCATGGAAGTCCTGCAGTAGAAAACAGAAATGTTTGGTCATGCTGCCCTCAAGTGGTGGAACACAGGACCAACTTGAAGATGGAAAAAAGTTCCTTTTAGTTCTAAGACAGCAGTAAAGGGTTTTGACCAGAAGATGAAGACAAACACAAACAAGCAGTAGCTAAGATCCCAATCAGTAGCCCAAAATTCATACCTTTGAAAATGTCCTAGATGTAAACATCTGGTGCTTATTTTCAACATATTCTTTAGAAGTTTTAATGGTATCCACAGACCATTACATCTCCAGTTAAACAGAAAAGGGCTGCTCTGCACATCAGTGTTTGGCTCTAAGTTTGTGGGGCTGTTCCTCCTCTGGGACCCGCAGTAAAGCGCCCGTCTTGCCTCATTACACACAGCCAGGGAGGTCAGCTGAGTGAGGTTAAGAGAGCTCCCTGGCCTGCAAAATCCCATGTCGCGTTTATCATAGGATAAACAATAACTGACCTCACCACCATTCTTTTTGTTACGTTTGATGCTGGAGGGATCAAAAGCTACTCCACTGGGACCTGAAAATTACCACCCAAGTATACAGCTGAAACAAGGGCCAGGAAGAGGGTCTACTCACGCTGTACCATATCAAAGTTGGGTGAGTGATGGTCTACATCCACCCAAAAAACATCTTTGGTCCTATTTGGTCTAACTGGAAACTGGGTTACCCTGCATACAAAACGTTCTATAGACTGCAAAGCTAATAGGACACAGGAAGTACAGTATGTTTCAAATCGTGTATGCCTGATGGACAGGTTTCTTAGCACCTCCAAGCTCCAAAGTCTTAAGGGTCAGAGAATTTCCCTTTCCTTCCATTCTGTTAACTTAGCATTGATGCACAATGTTAATTTTTTTTTCAGTGATCTCAAGTCAGTAATTACATTTTATTTACCCCATTTATCAACACAACAGGTAGGCAGAGGATGGTGCAGCAATAGTGGAAAAAATTGAATGCATAATGTCTATTTGTCAGAAGCTTCAATTCAGTCAGAATTTGAAAGAAAAGGACATCTGAGGATTGATTTAATTCAGTCAAGAAAGTCTCTTGGATATCATTCCTCTCTAATGCAATCCTCAACTTTGAAGTCAGGGTTTTCAAAACATGTTCAAAACAGAGGTAAAAATGTATGCACTATCACCGTCTACAGTGTTGACTGTCCTATACAGAACTATAGATTCATCAAAGCGTTCTACAGAGAGATGAACAGCACTGGAAATCCATGATTACGTTCAAGAAGTAAGAGTACCTTACTCAAAATCGCATTCACCATTGTGGTAAAAGTAATTATTTAAAGTCAAGCCCAGGAACCCAAGTTTGCTCAGCAGTACATTGTGTGGTCCCCTGCCATTTGCCTAGACAGAAAAACCAACAATGCATTTTAGTTTATTTTGTATTTCTGCATTCAGCAGTCTTCTTAAGAGTTTCTACACCTTAAAAATGTTTGTCAAGCAACAAACTTCTATTAATTACATCACACGCATAGAGAAAACAATGCTAGTAATTTTGGCAACAGTTAATGTCATATGTGCTGGTAGATTTATTTATTAAAACCTGCAGTGTGCAACTTTTGTCTCCCCCTTGTGGCAGTCAGAGTAACTGCACAAACACTGTTCACATGCTTATAATGCCATAGACTCTGTTGTACTATCAGCTGGTACAGCCCATATAGCTTTAATAGTTTCATCTGCCTATAGCACATGAGTACTGGTGGGCCAGTAAAGAAATGTTACCACACAACTGAGATTTAAAAACTCTGATGTAGCTGTGAAGATACAGAGTTTTTTACCTAACCAAAGGTGAAAAGCTTGGTGTGAACTCCTTTGGCAAGGGCTTGAGTGTAGACTGTTATTCATTAATATAATAAAATTCTGCAATACAAAATCAGTGGGCCACCTAAAGGACAAAATTAGAGCAAGCTACAAGTACAACTGTCCTATGACACATAAGCTGTAAAGAAAAGCTGGACACTCAGAATAAAAGCAGATTGTAAAGGTGTTGGCAATTCTTTTACAAGATCACGATCTGCACTTATTTTCAAATGTCACATGGAAAGGGATCCACTTTGAGTAGGAGAGTTTATCTGGGGAGTTATAGACTGTAGCTGTAGCACAGTGTGGTGTTTTCCCTTTTATTATTTCGAGTGAATTTTGTACCATTATTGCGGCTCTGAGCCATGGTTTAAGACCTCTGTCCCTAAGAGAATTATTCAGCTGGCTAGGTATGTAGCTCTTGTGGATGTGGGCAGAGATTTAACGTCAGGCTTGGACAAGAGAACTCTTTCCCTTCTGTGCCAGAAAACACAACCCATTGGCCGGCAGATAACTGTGTTATGTTCAGCTTCATTAGACATTATGATCAGGGAAACACTAATGTTAACTGAACCACAATAAACGTCAGGGATTGACAATGTACTTGTGCCCCCTCGCAGGCTTAGAGAGCCTCTCACAGACCAGCCCCAAACCCATCTACAACACAGATATTCACAAGGTGATTCCTTCAAAAGGGAACAAATGTGACTATCAAAGCTTCGCCATACTGCCTGACTTTCCATTGGAAAGAAAGAGAGTCCTACAGGAGCTGCTCATGGTCGGCACCACGGCCTCGCAAATCATTATCCATACACTGACCTGTGGTCAGTCTATTCCTGTGTCCAATCGTGTCCCACACTCTCCAACACTACTTTGCTACACATACAGATGCTAACACCCTCTGTTGTATTTCTTTGTATCTAGTTAAGAGACAGTTCCTTGGAGAATTTGAACCTGGACTTTTAAATTCTCTATAAATACTGAAATATAAATCAATAAAAAATCTTGAATTATGCCTAAATATTTTGGTATTGTAAATAATCATTTATTTTGAAATGTATATTTAAAAAACTGCAGGGCTTTGGGTAATTTTTTAAAATGAAAATCCCCTTGTAATGGGTGAGTGGATTAACTTAAAGCATTTGGCGGAACAGCAAATTCACATCTTGCCTTCTTGTGGAGCTCGACTCTGGTGAACTTGATCAGTAAAGTTAGAGCATCCACGTAAAGCAAAGGCGTATGCTCTTCCTCAAAAGGAGGGGCAAACTGATTTTCGTGCGTGTCACATCTGTTTGTAAATCCTAATCTGATGATGCTAGTAACCTACCACCTATATGATTCATTTCCTCTTACATGAACTGTTCAAAATATATGAAAGACGAATCTACAAGGAGTTCTTGCTTGTCACTCCAAAACCTGTTAAAAACTGTTGAATCTGTTAAAACCGTCCTTTAACTTTGCAAACAGCGTCAGTTTGTTAGGTTTGGGTAACTTTAGCACTGATGTGGCCTTAGTTTAACCTCTCAAAGATAACTTCCTATTTGTATAAATGCTGTATTGTGCTCTCTTTAAGCCTTTGACTCACAGTAGGCTGAGAGTAGAGAGCACAGGTCAATATTGTTGTGCATTTTGGGAGAGCAACACGTGATCGATCCAGTCATGGAAAGTAGAGCTTATTTAAACTCTGCTCAGACCATCACCAGTGGCAGCTTACTACAGTGTGTGCGCTGGAGTAAAATGTGCCTCTGCAGGTTCTGGCTGTGAATGTGGGACTCAAGTGTCCCGAGGGCCTTCAGGCCTGTGGCCGGGCACAGTGCCATGCAGGCTGGGCGCCGCGCCTGCACGGCTGGAGACCTGCCCAGCATCAGAGGGAGAACCACAGCCGGCAGCAGCTCAATCTCTCTCACACATCAAAGGGGTCTGACAGGAAACGCAAATCAACAGTTGCAGTGTAAATTAGAGTCAAGCATGGGAGCGTTTCACAAACAGCCACACCAAATGTCATGAAGGGACAGAATCTAGAGGCACATTCGTTTTCTTTATCGCCCAGTTAATAAGCAGAAGTTAAAGTTTTCAAAACATATATGAAAAGTTAGTTACCCTTTTTCCTCATTATACTTAATGAGCATCAGCTTTGTGTATATAAGGCACATAAAGAGGATTTTTTAAAGGGAGGCTATAATCACAAGTTTTTTCTCTTAAAAAAAGACTCTAGGCAAACTGTGTTTTCCGGCACCTGTTGGAACCACGTGGAAAACATTGGCCTGGCCATTCTGTCTCTGGATTTTCCACTTTTAGCAAACTGACCACAAATTGCTGCATCGTGTCCCTTAAGGAGGATTCAGGTGTTTTTTTATGCCCATGGTCCATGACAGAGGAGAATTTAAAAATGAACAAAAATGCAATAAAACTAAAAAAAACCCAAACAAACCTGGAAACAAAAGATGTTCCAAGTTCTGATAATATGAAACACACACAAAGTATGAAGTCTTCATACTCATACATGTATAAGGTATATCAATTAGCTTTTTTCTTTTAAATATATGTAGATTCTAACATTAAATACAACAGTCCGTTTAGAGTCAAATATACACAACCAGTGTCATCATAATCAAGGTTGGTATTTGGAGTTTGGTGCTGATCAATCATAAGTTAACTGTGCAAGGAGAGTTTCTTCACAAATGTATTACTGACTGAAAAAATAATTACATAATTCACTAAAAAGAACTGAAATGCCCCCATGTTGTCTCTGCATGAGGTGTTGTGATGTATTTTTGAGACCTAGACTGGGACTTCTGAGAAGCGGCTGGCAACTTCTGTCTGAATGATTTTGGATTTCAAAGGTTTCCTGCGTGAACAAAAGAAACACAAAGAACAATGGCAGCTGAGAAGAGACAGGACGGTGGTTTTTGAACACCCATGTGCAGATCACTGTGACGCCAGCTGCACAGTCACTCTCCCCTCAAAGCAAATGTGAGGGACACTGCAATCTGTCATTAAACCATACCAGAGCTTAAATTAGCTGAAGCTATCCTAAAAAAAAAACTGTGAGGATTCACACATCAAGGGTCCAACCTCAGGAGGGTTATATCTCTGAATTTTGTCCTTACATAACATTGTACAGCGATTTTTCCTGTCAAAATCCCAATTACACCTAGAAATAGCTGACTTAAAAATATCCCTGCACATTTTCAGCAAGAGTTTAATACCGACCTTAAACTGCCCTTTATCTTAAATACAGTTAAGCATATCCATCTTGGCTGATTCTTGCTGACTCAAAGAAGAGCAATAAAGAAAGCACAGAAAGCAAAACGTGAAAAAGCCCTGAACAAGTCAGGCCAGGTTTGTTATAATCATAGGTGGTTCAAGGCACTTTTGTGATGAATGATCCTCCCATCACAAGGTGCAATCTCCATAAACAACACCTTACCATGGGGCCACCAGTAGCATGCTAGAAGTCATTTTTACACAGGACTCTTAGCACACAACACATGTGGGAAGCAAGGAATTTTATTATTTTTACCTCCAACAAAACTTTTTTTGTTGTTTTTAGTTAAGCAATGCCAGTTTATCCATGTATATATCATTCCAGCTCCACACCAGTCAAATAACCTAATCTTATGGTATTTATTTTACATTGTTTTTATCATTTTTTCCTCTCTTTTATTTGTCTTTTGTATACTCCCTTGGTCTTATTTTTAGTTGCATGAGTCAGCATATTTTTTGGAGAAATGGCTTTTAAATCCATGGTGAAAAACACCTCCACAAACACGTCCATATGCAGACTAGATGTAGGTCTGTCACGGTCACAGTGACCACATGTCTTCGTGTAGCATACTGCTTCAGGCTGAGGTTTTCTTTAGAACATGTGATGGAGTGCGGGAAGCATTCTCACATGCTGCACGTGGAGTTACTTATAGAAACTCTGGAAGCCTTGGGGATGATACAATACTTTTTTTTTGAACAGCGGTATGTGAAAGCAAAGATAAACAGCTTTGTTTAACAAGTTTTTTCAATATATCAGCAGTTGTTTAAAATACTGGAACAGCTCTCATGCTAAATCTTCAGCTATATGATGGGGTGGGCATGATTAATCAATGACTGACAATTGAGCTTTAAGGATTTTGTCGATCACTTGAAATTTCTATTTATCAAACTTAAGTATCAAATAGAGGTTGTGTTGTGTAGTGTGACCCCTAGATTCCACCAGATGCGTGTGCATTGCGTCTGTGCTTCTGTACGGCGGTGGAGCTGACTCGTTTCAGTTCTAGTCAATGTGTGAGCTTCCACTGGCTGCGGCTGTGTTGCGTTTCGACTCCGTCACGGCTCCAACGATCCGGAGCCCTCTGCAGCAGATATGCAGGAGTATTTTTGCAAGATGGTGGAGCACAATGCAGCAAATCAACATAGAGCAGGTCGTGCGGGACAGAAAGTCGGGTACAGGAACAAATTAAAACATACAGTTGATTTAAAAAAAAAAACTCTGTGTTGATGGCGGATCATATTTCACTGTACTACACTAACAAAACATCACAATGGTTGGAACCAGGTCTGAAGTCAAGAGATCAGAGGTTTTCCGAGACTTTGGTCACATGTACATGTGATATTTTAATGACAGCGAAATCTTGTAGTCTTGCGACTCAAGCCGTTTGCCGTGCTGCGCTGTAAATGGCAGTCAGAGGGTGTTGTCGGGCGGCGAAGCACGGAGTGGATATGCAACACAGCTGTTCCGCAATGCACACGCATCCAGTGAATCCCGGGGTGAGTCTTGAAGTAATGAATTTCACTATTTCACTATAAGACATCTTACCAAAATGGGGGCGATATTTAACTAGTTTTAGGAGACAGAGAAAATAGAAATAACGTTACTTGGCTGCTGTCATGGCTGCCGTAGATATCGAATGTAAACATGAAGAGGTCAAGGCAAAGTTTGGCGTGGGACCATTTCAAAATAAAAAATGACAAAGTTCACTGCATATTCAACAAAGCCATTTGTAAGTACAAAAAGGCAATGACACCAATGATGTCCCACTTAAACAACGTACATCCGACCCTGGTTTATGTCAATACATCCTCCTCTGAACCTACCATCACCTCAGCCTGAGCATGGAGGAGCCGCGATGCACAATGTTAAAAAATTGCTTTGGATTATTATCATTTGATATGATTGTTTTTTGGAATTCTTTCTAAGAGGCTCAATTGTGTTTAAAGATAGTTTTTGGGCTTTTTGGGCCTTTATTTCTCAGACAGGACAGTTGAAGAGTAGACAGGAAACAGGGGAGAGAAAGGGGGAATGACATACAGCAAAGGGTCGGAGGTGGAATCGAACCGGTGGCCACTGTGGCTAGGACAAAGTCTCTGTATACGGGGCGTCTGCTCTACCAACTGAGCCACCGGGCACCCCTCAATTGCGTTTAAGAGCATTGGCTAGTTGATATGTCGGAGCCTCGCACACGGCTTCTTTTGCATTACGGGCGCCACAGATCTTCTTTTGTTTAACAGTTGAACTGCCTTGGCTAAGAGGATTGTTTTTGGACTCTAAGTTCTCCTTGGAATAAAGACTTAATTGAGGAAAAACTCGCTGTAGTTAGGATTTTCTGGCATAGGTATTTTTCATATATATTAAAAAAAAAAGATGGATAATTGTTAATTTTCCAAGATCAATCAAGGAAATTTCTTCAACTGCCCATTCCTAATGTATGGCCAAACCAAACAGTTGTTAGACGGAACATCATGTCCCAATCAAACTATGGCCTTGATCTCAATCTGAATCCTTTAACTTTGAGTATCTGTCGGTTTTGAGCTCAGTCCAGCGCTTTCACCATGTCAATCTTGCTGTTTATTTCCTGCTTAGGTCAACCAAATTCAATTTGACGATAGACACAAGTTAGCATGTCAAAGTTCAACTCTTCGCAAGTGACTTATTTAGTTTTTTGGTACTGTATAAATGCCAGAGTAACGCAGCCTTTGGTTGGCCTAGTCGTAAGTGGAGATTGGAAAAGCTGCTTTGTTCTGGATCAGGTGCCAATGGAAGAGTACTTAAGGTTATTTACTTGCCCTCTTTGATACTGACTGCACAGTTGGCCTGAATCATCCCTATAGTACTTTTTTTTCTTCTTGCCATCATCTAGCTCAACATGGCAACTTCATCACAAATGCATTCCACGTTCACAACCACAAAAACACTGAGGCAGGCCGTTAAAAGCTATTTACACTGACTGAAACTTTTGCCTTCTCACTATATAGGCACATTCAAAAAGGACTTTGGTGTTACTAGCACTCACCAGTCTCTAAATGTAACACCACAGTTAAATCTAAACTAGCTTCTCTTTTCTGTCATTGTCTGATGGGAGAAATGTTAAATTTATTTTGAGAGCCGTAAACTATAATGTTCCTGATTCTCGAGGACCGAAATCTACAATCAGTCTAACCATATTATGCTAAAATATCAGTTTATTCTCAAGTGTGATACAACAGCACCATAAATCCTTCAAAGTAAACCTGATGTGACCCAACCTTTCAGTTCGTTAGGAGAGTATTGTTTATTGCATATGTCGTGTTTGTATGTACGCTCAAACTGTTATTGTTGCATGCAAAACACAAACTGATCTTATCTGAGAGCAAACAAGGGCTTCATCAAAGCTCATTCGCTGCTAAGACAACATTTAGGAGGTCAGGAATTGCGGTGTATATTCCCACCCTGATGTGTCACGTCATGGAACATATGTAGACATTTGTCACAAAGTTGAAAATGGGTTACCACTGATCCTTACAGAGGAGAGCGGGCATCTAAATCTCATTCTGGATTTGTGGTGTTTACATGCAGCACTGTCCTCAGAGACAGGAGGCAGAGACAGAGAGGGCGAAGGTAAATATTGCCTTTCCTGAATACACATATTGAGCACATTGGAGGCAGCAAGTTATAAACAAAAAAAACAACATTTAGCTCCATCATGTCTCACCATCAACAGATGGACTGCAGGGAATATCAGTCTGACAAAGCTGCAGTACTTATGTTTCTTCTTATTTTATGTCTCACTAGTCTGAGGGCCCAAAGGATCGGTTCACCAAAATTGAGAAATTTCAGTGACACATCCAGACAGGAAACTTGCATTGCAAATCTTCGCTGACAGCTGAGTTCATCTGAAGTTCCTGTGGTACATTTAGCTTCATAGGGACAGTGTTTCTAATAGAGATGTTTTTGAAATTTTTCAAATGCAGTTTTTCAACCGCAATTTTTATCAACTGTCATCGAACTCTGTGGTAAGATTATTCCTGTTCCCTTAGTCAAAAAATATCTGTCAACCTCATGCTGGATTTATAAACCAACTAGGGCAAATTGACGCAAACTGTCTATCAATTCATTGAAAAATGATTCACTGGAAACTGTTTTGATTAAGATTTAGTTTTTCACCAAATTTGTTGCAAATTATTTTCAAGCAAAAACACCAAACTTCACAACTTCTGGCTTATCACTTGTGAAGATTTGCGACTTTTTTGGACTACAAAAAAAAGCAGGAAATCTCCCCCAAAAATTAAAGACTGCATATTTTTGTTGTGTTTTTTGGACAAAACTTGATTTCCTGAGAGGCCCTTTTTGACTATTTTTCTGACATTTTGCAGAGGAAAAAATAGTTTATTGATTGATATGCAAATAATAAAATCAACAAAAATCATTTTTAGTTGCAGCCTAAGTGGTAAATTGACTGTTTTTCTATGGCGCTTTCTGAGTCTTTTGATCATTCAAAGCGCTGTTACAACACAAGTCAGCACTGACCCAGTCACATGTATATTCAATCAAAGTGCTTCGCTAAAAAAGTGCCAACCTGCACATCAGGAACTCACACACCTTCACACACCAAGGGGCAGTCACCTGGGGCAATACAACCACGGGGTTCAGTATCCTGACCAAGGACACTTTGACTTGCAGACTGGAGGAGCCAGGGATCAAACCAACGACTTCTGATTAGTAGATGATCCACTCCACCTCCTAAATAGTTATTTAAACATCTACATTACTGTGTTTACTAGGTTAACTTTATCAGCTCATTATGAGGTTGTGGGATGTGATTAAAAGCTTTGGAGCAGGTCCTGGGTGGACCTTGAGGTAAGATTAAATTGTCAGCTGATTTGCCAATAATGTGAAAATCCCAAATATAGTTTCTTTTGCCTGTCTTGCAGGGCTTAAAACCTGGACAAATAAAATAAAACAAACCCACATGAACAAATATCAGTTTTTGTGTCCTTTGTTGTCATTCGCGTCTATTTCCCTCATTATCAGATTTGGTTAAAATACCCTGCAGTCATTTTACTCATTCAAACAACTACATTAGCAACTATGGCAATGACAGACATCAACAGAGTGTGACACAGAGCAAGTAGAAGGTCCCTTTACATTCCCCACAATCACAAACATATGGCGATCATTCATCCTACTCTACACTTACCTCATTAAGAGAATGTCTCTCTGAATTTCAAAGCCACTGGTGTGGGCGCATTTCAAATGCAAACAAAGACATCAAATCAACTCAACTTGCCATTTTCCACCCAATTCAGTGGAAGGCTTGTGGCATAGATGACTTCATCTTCTAACTTAAATCTTTATGAAGCAGTGGAAACATGGATATAGTTGCTGTGTCAACATTCGAAGGGCACATGTATGTGCTCCCTTCTCAACAACGTCATTTAAGACAACAGTGTGTTAAATATATAGAATTACATCTACTGTGACAAAAGCAGAATCACCATAGAGATGCAAGTTTCAAAGCACTGAAGTTGTGACTGTTTTAAAAAATAGAGGCTCTAAGGGTATATAACAGAGCAGACTGCTGGCTGACAAGTTGTTTTTGGTAGGGAGCCCATAATGGGGATTCAGCAAAAAGGGATTTTATTGACAAGGAGGAAAATCAAACAACAAACCACAGCTTTATGGTTAAATGAGCCTTTACTGCAAACAGAAAGCAGCCGGGGTATCAGACAGTTCAAGACATTTACTCTGTGTGCTACTAAACAAATTCAGCAGTCAATATAGCAGTGGATGCTGAGGTGAATGAGTGGTCGGAGAGTGGTGGATTTGATGAGAGCATTTTGGTATTTTTGCAGCTTAATACCATGTTTGAAACTGCTGACTTTAAAGCCATCTTATTTTGGATTTGCAGGATTACCATAAAAACCAGTACACTGGTCCCTTTACCAAGGCTGTCGCCTGGTTTTTCTGAGAAAATTAGGCATTGCTTTTCCTCACTTGCTCCACCTATGCTGAGGAATATTCACTCACTTCAAAGTAACAGCTGATTGAGACCTGTTTCTACTGAAAACAAAATGTTCTTCTACTTTTAATTTCCTGTCCAGAAAAATTCCTTTAACTGCTTCCTCTCACTTTCAGCAGCAGCAACATTGTCTTTTCCTGCAAGTGCGCATCACATCAACTGTGTGTTTTTAACATACACAAAGCAAATGGCCCAAACAAATTGTTTTGATTTTCTTTCACAAAAGTCCCTTTGAATGTAGCTTTGATGTCCTTCCAGTAATTATAGTGTAGAGGAGGGATGACTGAGGTCACATAACTAGTGGTCATAACAGTTCTGCAGGCAGCCCCCTGCATGACACATGGGACTGAGTCAAATCCTCCATAGGACTGACCAGCTTTTCCCAGAATGATGAGGAAATAATATTTTTATAGTAGGAATTTTAATGACCTTCACTAGGGCTGTCCCGATACTATTTTTTCACTTCCGATACGATACCAATATTGCAGCCTTGAATATCGGCTGATACCGATATCAATCTGATATCAGCACACCAAGAATGATAGATACTTTCATTACTTATTTTGTAGTGTGGAATGTTAGAAAAGGCTGCATCAAGTGATATTACTCAAAC
>JAQLOL010000010.1:1862477-1877070 GCA_029783665.1 Naso thynnoides
TCGTCGCAGTTGTAATCTTTAAATCCAAATCTAATGATTCTCGGAGCTCCCTCCATGCTGCCTCTCCCTCTCCTGTGTTCATGTGGCTCTGGCAAGGCACGCCCCCACCTGCAAGGCTACGCAGCAGTAGCCTACACACTGCGTCATACCGTCACTGGGCAACGTATCAAAAACAAAACTAACATCTCAATATGCGCAAAAAAAAAGAAAAGAAAAAGAGAGAAAGAAAGAAAGAAAAGCCAAGTCGTTTGAGTCATCTATGTCAAGTCTATGTCAAGTCTCAAGTCATGAATTCCAAGTCAAAGTCAAGTCGAGTCTTTCATCAGTGTTAGTTAAGCAAGTCTCAAGTCCTTGAATTTGTGACTCGAGTCCGACTCGAGTCAAGTCATGTGACTCAAGTCCCCCACCTCTGCCATTCGGGCAACCAACAGCAAACCCCACTTGCCTCAATTTTTATTTTACTTGTCCAAGGCAATCAAAATATCTAATGCAAGTCTACTGCAACTGCTAGGCAGAAAGCTTCGGTGGAGAAATTCAGTCATATGAAGAATAGCAGAGAATGAAGCCACATTTTCCATTACCAGCTGCACCCACAGAAGCTTTTACGGCTAAACAAAGCAAAAAAAGAAAGACTGAACTGGAGAAGGCCAAAAACAAACAGAAGCTGGACAGAAGCAAGAAGTAAAACCAGAGTCATCACTGGTGTGGTTTAGCGGGACTGGCTTTGAAGGTAAACTCAAATCGAGGGAGTTGGATTTTTTGGCTGGACACTTTCAAAATCTTGCTTGATTATGATGGTTTCTGCAGACTCACCAAACCCAGCTTTAAGCCCACCACAAAAAACAGTGTCTTTCAGTGGAAGCATAGTGCCAACTCAAATATGACGAAAATTAACTCAAAGCCTAAAAAGAAGCTTTGGGTAACGCTTAAACTCCTTTCCATGCAAGAGCCTGACTGACTGAAATGTTTATGTTTTCGAACATGTACGGCACATAAACGACAAACATAAAGTCTAAGTGCAAGCCAGACTGTATAAGTATGACTTAAGCATATCTGTTCTACAAGACAGACACTTTGCATCAAAATACATAAAATTTCAATGTAAACAAGTTCCTTGCCAAATACATGTAAACACGTCTTTAATTTCATGTTGAGTAAAGCTGTCAACAAATAAACATCGCATGAATGGGTGTGTCTTTTCAACACCACTTCGATGGTGTTGCATCAGTTTGGATGAAGAAAAAAGTCATCACTGCCTTTCACACAGTCTTCACTCACCGTGAAAGTAACAATACCTCCATCAAAATGCAGTTAATTGATTTCAGCTCAGCATTTAACGCAATGTCCCCCACGAAAGTGACTGCAACTAACTAACACTCTGGGCTAAAGCACCAAACACTGAACTACCGGACAAACAGACCAAAGAGGGTCCAGTCATGTCTCACTGGCCTGGCCTGTACAATGGGGGGGCGGCACTGATTATGATTTTGGCTTTAAACGACTTTGAATTCAAAACAATTGAGTTACAGAGATGCTAGTGCCACATTTGTTTTACAATGATTGACTGTTTTGTTTTTTCAAGAAAGAGCTTCTTTTTTTTTCCTTACAGCGTTGTGCTATGGCTCCTCCGTTGATCCTAAACTCACTCTTGCCCAAACTGTGGCCTGTTCAGTTCAGCCCAAATCGAGATGACAGAAAGAGATTTTGGTCAATAAGAAAGGAAAAATCAACTAAGCCTATCAATTAGGATGATATCCGATGGCCTGAGATGCCCACAGAAAACACACATAAACGCCCAGTAAACCTATGTCAGGAAAGCAGGCAGGAACATTCAATACACGCTGTGGCTGTCCCTTAACATCATACAGTTCAGTCAGAGGAGAGCTACAGCACATCATTGGATCTGCATTGATGAATGTGTGCATAACGTGTCTAGAAATGACAGCTTGTCACTGGTCACCGAGCAATCTCAATACTGAACGAGTGCACCAAAATTTCAGCATCACACAAGAAGAAGAAAATAAGACACGATGAAGTCAGTACGGTACGCCATCCACGGTTAAATACCCACTTGTGAATTGCAGGTTTTTTTCGGTTTTGCATTTAAATGAAGTGTAATAAGTTACCATGTATTATAGTATTTCTCTCTGAATTAGCTCTATCAGAGCTTCCAATGAGCACTTGAACCCAGCATGTGTTCCCGTGCTGGGACGGGGAAACCCCTAAATATCCAATCACAATGCACAAATGTTGGAGTAACTACAACAATGAAGTCACATCTCACGCAACACCACAACATGGTGAGTGGAGTCGACAAGAAGGAGATAGAGGAAGCACCGCCTTCGTTCACATCAGCGGTGTGGGGACATTTCGGTCTTGCCATGGAATACAATGAGAACGAAAACAGTGAACAGAAAAGTGACTGTTTGCGAGCACTGCGTCACACGTGTAGCCTATTCAAATGGAAACACTTCGAATATGATTGCACATCTGCGGCGGCACCACCCAGCAATGTCCCTGTCTGGAACCAGGACTGCCAAGCAGGTGACACTGTCAGTGAAAAAACAGCTGTGTCTCGCTGATGCCTTTCGACAACCCTATCCTACTGGTTCAGAAAAACACAATAAGATAACAACTTTTTGGTGGTGGAAGATGCATGAAAACGCTCGATCCCTGTTACATCCTGCCAGGTTGAACATTTTTCAGTATTAAGGTAATACCCAACGCAAAGGCATTGAAGACGAACTGGCAAAGACACAGAGCCTTACACTCACTACAGATAGTTGGACCTTTCGGGCAACAGAGACTTACCTCACTGTGACTGTCCACTATATGTTTGATTGGGAGATGAAGAGCGTAGTGTTCCAAACTCGTCCCCTGTATGAAAGTCATACAAGTGCTCATTTGGCCGAGGAACTGACAAATGCAGTGACTGAGTGGAATTTGAAGAGGGCCAACGTGATACTACCAGTATCCACAGACAACACCGCAAATATTGTGAATGCAATTCATGAAGCTGACGTACTGGGGCCACAGATAGGTTGTTTCACGCATGTTGTAAATCTCACAGCCAAGAAAGCCGTGTCAGTCAGCCCGCCGTTCTGCCTCCTGGGGAAGGTCAGAAAAGCAGTGACTTTTTTCCGCAAAAGCACCACATCATACCATGTTCTGACAGTGAAGCAAGAGATGTTAAACTTGCCAAAACACAAGTTAATCCACGATGTCATAACTCAGTGGAATACAATACATGACATGTTGGAAAGATTCACAGAACAGCAGCCCGCCATCTACTAGATTTAAAGGAGACTATCAAGAACATGGCAGTGTTGACTGACAATGAACAAAAACTGGCAGGAGAACTCATTCAGCTGCTTAAACCACTGAAAACAGTGACAACTCTCAGGAGCAGTGAAACGACCCCCACCACATCCATGATCCTCCGCCTGTAGGAGACGATCCTCAAGTCAATGACACCAGGAGACAAGGACAGTACAACAATCAGAGAAGCCAAAGCGGCCATCACAAATGACCTGAAAGGGAGGTACACAGAGTCTGATCTTTATAATAACCTCCTGTAGGCCGCAGCGCTCGACCCCAGATAAAATCCCTGCCTTCCCTCGATGAAGACTCTCGTGACAGGCTCTACAGGGATCTCATCATAGACATTCTGAAGCATGCACAGCGGGTATTATTTGATTATGATGTTTTTTGTAAACCATGTGTGATTTTGATTGTTTTCTATCTATTTAGATGGCTGTCATAAGTCTTTTTCGATTTAAAAACAATTAAACATAGTGTCTGTCTGTCCGTCTGTCTGTGTGTAAGAGTGAAACAAAGGGGGAGATGTGGTTTAATTATATTAAAGGGTAATATTCACTAGATTCACTTTGTTACACAGGGTCAAGCAGAAACTGCTGAGCCATCCACAAAGGAACAAAATCCATCCTCTCCCCCTCTCAAGAAGACAGCAATGGCAGAGCTGTTTGGGGACAGTTTCGAAACAGAGGTACAGAGTCAGGCCAAGTTCTTTCCTCAGATCACGGAAGAGGAAGTCACCTCATACAAGTTAGCACACTGCATCAATGCAAACCGCTCTCGCCTTGCATCAGAAAATGTTGACAGCTTATCTTTTTACAGAGGAACCTCAAAATACTAGATAGATAGCTGATAACTACTTGATATTGCACTTTACATCCCGAATATAGGCAGCTGAAGTACAGGAATTTTTATTTAAAATAGTGAATTTATGTTTACAGACATGTTTATTTAAAATAGTGAATTTATGTTTACTTAGAATTCTGAATTCATCTTTCCACTTTCTCATCATCTGTTTGTCAGTCTTTATACTTTTCTGAATCCAGTTGGATGGGGTTTTTACAATGTAGGCCATGGGTTTAGGGACTTCACCTGCTTATTTTTTAAAAAAAAGATAGAAGTTGGAAGTTGCGCTTGCTTAAAAGAACAGTATAATGGATGTGTCTGATGTCTGCTTTGAATATGGAACAACGTCTGACAAGGTGTCAGAACCATTTCAAAATCAGACACAAAGTGTCAGTAACCTCTGAGGGGCAGTGTACTTCTTACTGCTTGTGCAGCAGTTGCCAGGTGCCATGTCCACAGGATGAGGCATTGAAGAAGTACATTTTGAAAATATGATATATTATATTTTTTAAAATTTAATTTATGTATTTCTAATGTTAAGGTGACTGGATAGAGATACAGGCAGAACTGGCCCATTAAGTTAGAATAGTAAAAAGACAGTTTGACTGGAACTACACAGTGGATCAGGAATTAATGAACACACTGCAACCAATCACAATGGAGTATTCACCAAGACCATTGCTGAATGCCTTCCTGAATTTGTTGGCTACTGCTGTAATGCAATACTTTTCATTGTTAGCCTTCAGTTGCAAAGCGTTCAATCAAAATAGTACATTACATATATGTTTCCTCTATGTTTACTTTTTGATTGATTTTGAGTTTATATTCGTGCTTCAGGGCTGACATATATTTGCCTCTGTTTGAATTCAGAGAAAGCTTTGAAAGCAACTTCTGAAACTTTTAGAAGCTGAAAACATGTTTTGAAACTGTGACTGTTGGTTTAGTTGATAAAATCAAGGAAGGCTGAAAAGGAATGTAAAAGGAATTTGAAAACAACAACAGAAACACAATATAAACTGTCCCTTTGGTGATGAGTCAGTATAACTCCGCCCTTGAACCACAGATTGACTCCATCACCATTTTGCACCTCCCGTGTCTTCCTAAGTTTCCATAGTCAATAAAATATGTACACGACTCCTAAATATGGCTTAGGTGTCTGCAGGAGCTGTCTGCATTGCTCTTTTCATTTTTGTGCTTGTGAACCATAATTATTCTGAGCGCTGCGTAATTTGGTAATCACAGGTGATTCTTTCCAGAAAAACATAAAGATAATAGCATCGGAACTCTGCCAGACGTTGGGATTGGCCTCCAAATCCTTTTCTCATCTCTGATGCCAACTCCACAAAATGTCAATCAGCAGGCCGGAGTCCTCTGCTGTCCAGAGACACCATAGGACCAGGTGAAGGAACGTGAGGAAGGACACACAGTAATAACTACAAATGTCTGAGGCAGACGACACAACAAGAGTCAGAGAGCAACGACTGAATCCAAGCAGCAGGAAAACACTGACAGTGTCCGACTGAGCTCTCGTGGAGCAATAAATCTTGGACATTGTGCAGAAAACACAGAGGCTGATGGTGTCGTGGATGAAAGGTGTGGGATCTTTAACATTAAGCTTGTGGAGTTCACACTGTAACATTGACTTGTTTCCAATCCTCAAGCAGGCCAACAGGATGCAGCTGTCAGCAACCCTTCGGTTTGCAAGCTTGTAACTTCTCTAGTAAAACTGCAATATTGTAGAAGAAATATGCCAATCATTTCGGAATACACAAGAAAAGTACATGTTACAGAGCTCCCAAAGTTCCAGATGTAGTAAAAGGCCTGTTTTATTGGTCTTGGCCACTTTGTTATTTATCTGTTCTACTCTTTTTTTTCCCCATGCAACATTTCCTTTCCCAAAACAAAATTTATAATATTTGTATACGAAAACAAAACGGGCATGTACATGCATGTGATAGAGAAGGAGAAAGAGAGACAAACAACAATGAAGCAATCAAGAAAACCGTGTGAGGTTGGTTTAATAAGCACCAACTTTTCAGCAGTTAACGTTTATGTTGATTCATGATAAATTAATTCAGTGTTAATAGAACAACATATGGCAGTGCAGGGAATGTTAATTATTTGTATACTGCATCCCAGAACTGGGATAGTGTGTGTAGAAGTAGCTAAAGCCTTTAAGCTGGCAATGTGACACTGGCGATGTTAGCTAACAGTGCCTTTAAAAGGATATGACAAACACCTTAGCAAGTCAGAAATCTCCCCCTTGTTAACTTATCCATTTCTTCTCTTTAATGGACATGCGATATCCATAGTGAGCATTTAACTGAGATCTCCAACACTTTTTGTGATCCATGTGACGACACTACACATATATCTACTTGAATCTGTATACTCAAAAAGCTCATACTGACCAACTTTGGGAACACCTGGTATTTTATCATAGGCTGTTTTCACATTAGCCCGGGCCCCATCGCTCTCCCCTCTCCACCGCTGGTTCTTTCACGTAAGTAATGTCATTCAGTGCTGGAGTACAGGTGAGTATGTATACAGTCCGATACAGTAGGTGGCGGTATACACGTAGTTAGTTTGCAATCTGTGCACACAGAGAAGAGGAAGGTGGGCCGCCACAGTTTCTAAATGAAATACTTTTTTTTTTTTTGCATTACAATGTAAAAGATCTTTAGCACTGTGTTTTGTGTCACGGCATGTCTCTTCAATCTTCCCTCACCCCAAGTCAATCGGGTCAGGGCGATGCTTGGGGTGAAGCCGTGTATGAGTACATCATGACAACAACCCCAGTGACGTTCGACTCGAGTAAGGTAACGTTAAATCTGATCCTGGTTAGCGTCAGCACGTCCTCCTCTCAACCTACCATCACCTCAGTCAATTGCACGGAGAACTTGCAATGCACAATCGTAAATAATGTTTACTAATTGAGTTATTATCATTTGATACGACTGTGTTTTTTTATTGTTTCTAAAAGGCGCAACTGTGTTTGAGAGCGTCGTAGCATTGGAGGCCCACACTTGGCTGCATTTACAAGTGCAGTATATCTTTTTTGTTTGAGTTGAACGGTTGAACTTTAATGTCCTTGTCTAAGGTGATTGTTGGTGGACAGTAAGTTCTTGGAATAAAGATTTAATTGAAGAAAAACACACTGGATTTTGTGTTTTCTGCTAAAGGCATTTTTAATATAAGAAAATTCCTCAACCCATAACTGATGGTTAATTGTCCCAATGATAAATAATTTTTTTCAAATGCTCATCCCTAGTTTCTGGCTCCTCTTCTACATGCACATAAGTTAAATGATGTGTCATGGTTGCTAGGCGACAGATGCAGTGCATCGTGATGCAAGGAGAGGTTAGGGACAAAAACAGAAAATGTTCTGTGGACCAGGCCGTCCCATTTAACAGAATTTTTCTGGGTCGGCCGTTGCAGACGCGGCCTTCGTGGATATTCTGAGGATGCAGCCCCTGAACTGGGACACAGCTACAGGCCTGTTTCAAGTGTCACATAGCAGCCCACTTCCTTGTTTTGGTAAACTGCTTTCACACCTCCTGCAGACTGTGCAGGAGTACACATGAATCATGCTCAAGACCACCTTTTCAACTGGACGCTTGTGTTCACACATATCAAATGCACTGACCTTGTGAGTCAAGAGTACTCGGGTCCGGAGCCAAGTCCCTAATGTGAAACTAGAAACTGGGCAATAAAACGATGGCGGCATATATCACCAAGACACAACATCAATAAATTTTAAAAAAGAAATAAAGAAATAAATTTGATTGACTGTTTGAAAGTTCAACTCATGGCTACATAAATCAAAAACAAGCCAATTCTCCGTCCTGGGTCATAAACAGCCTATCATGTGCTAGTAATGTGAACAGCCAGTGGTTTGGTTTCGTGGTACCACACACGTGAAACAACAACAACGCAGAATGAAACGTGAAAATGAGTGCAGAGGGAGAAGATGTGGTGGGTTTGGCGATACGTTAAGATTTTTTCCAACTGGCCACCATCAGCCCATTTAATGGCGATGTGCCAGCAAGTGCAGTTCAACACAGTTTGAGTAGAAGAAAAGAACAATCAGTCACCAACGTTCCGGCTTTAAAAGTGATGTACTTCTTTTGAAAACCCTGTCGTGAAAGAGTCTTACACAACCTCCGTTGGGCTCCCATGGTAAACAAAAGTAAACAGACAAAGCTTTGTTGTGAGTGTGTGTGTGTGTGTGTGTGTGTAATTTATGTCTATTTTCAAAGTGGCTTGGCACAACTTATAAATATTTTAAGCTGTCAGTTTCTGTCCTTTATGGGCAAGCTATGCATTGTTTGATTTGTTCAATTATCTACTCCCGAATCCACCGACTCAAACATGCATTTTGGCCTCACAGTTTTCTGTTACGAGCTTTTCTACTTGGGTTTCAAAAATTAAGCTCAAGGGTAAATGTTAAGAGGGTCATAAGTTTAATTTCAGGGAAAACCAGGCGGATCAAAATGTGATTAATCATACTTTCTGTAGAGGGAATTTAAATAAAACAGGGCCTCTAATGAAAGTCTGCCTCATTTAAAGACCAGGTGCCCTCTGCAGTTCAGCAGAACAACGCCCTCGTCAGAATGTCAGGAAATATGCCATTTTTTGTTTGCTTCCTGTAAATATGATACAAGAATGTGCAGATAAATATTGTTAGAGTAAATGTAAAACATAACGACAATGACAAAAATGTTCAACCGTGCAAAAGCATTGAAGATCTTCTTCAGCTGCTAGAATAGACAGATTGCTACACCACCCCTGTAAAAGCCGCTGATTATAAGCTGGTGTGGGTGGTATAGTAAAAATGAAAAGAACGGGTCATTATAGCACTTTCTCAGCTTTGATTAAGATAATTGGCTTTGAGTAAACATTACCTGCTTCTAAAATAAATCCTAAAATGAGAGCAGTCTGATTTGGTAACCCAGAAATTCAGGATCTCTGGCTTTAATTCCTCTTTGACATGAGGCCAACCTTTCCATAATTTCATAATGACTTGGCAAGATTCTGTGAAGATGAATAAAAGGAAATTTAAAGGGATGCAGGGTAGGTTTTTGGTTGCTATTCTGAATTACAGTTAGCCTCAGGAGGGTCAAACTTCCAACCATGATTTTTGTCTCTGGGTTCCTATAATTGCTGCTAACACTCAGCCAGGAGGTCCAGCTTCAGTCCTTTCATTCATAAAGCCCTAAGTGCCTCTTAGTGGCCTTTTTGGTTTATTAAAACGTTAAATCTGAGCCACCGTCACTTCCCTGCTCAAACACTCTATCTTTAGCCCCTGCTTTCCACTCTTCCCTGCTGGCGTATACACATCAACTTGCAGTTATTTTTGACTTTCTCTCAGGAACCAAGGCAGACAAACAGAAGACAGTCTAAAAACAGAAATGTGTTTAAAAAAAATAAAAAATCGGAAAAGATAATATATGTTGTATAACCCAACCAGTGATGTTCGAATTATGTGTTTCTTAGACCGCAAGGTTGTCAAGTCATAATATATAAACATTTCAGAGGTTATCTTTGATATGTTTTCACACAGGAAAAATGTATGGACTCCTACATTTTGTTTTACCTTCAGATGTATTTGAATTTTGCATGTACTCTCCTGGACAGGATTTGAAGGTGTAGTCTTTGGGGGGGCTGCAGTCTGGTGAATGGAGGATTGCATTGTTGCTTTTTGCAGAAAATGTGGTCCTTATGGCACCATCGGTCTGTGACCTTCTGCACTCACTGGATGACCATGACCTGGAGTTTGAGTGCAACTTGTTCTCGAGTGAGGGGACTATGGAGCTGCAGATTGGTTTGGTTGAGAATTGGTGTATCAGGAGCAGTTTTGGGCTCGTTTTACTGCACTGTTGTGATGAAAAGAGAGCTAAGCCAGAAGGCAAAGCTCTAAATTTACAGGTCAATCTTTGTTCTTTCCCTAACCTATGGTCATGAAGGATGGGTCATGACCGAAAGAATGAGAACATGGATACAAACGGCTGAAGTGGGTTTCCTTAAAAGGGTGCCTGGTGTCTTCCTTATGGATGGGGTGAGAAGTTCAGTCATTTGTGGAGGACTCGGGAGTAGATCTACTGTTTCTTTGTGGTGAAAGAAGCCAGTTGCAGTGGTTTTGGCATCTGGTAAGGATGCCCCCTGGTCGCCTCCCTACAGAGGTGTACTAGGCACGTCCAGCTATGAGGAGGCCCTGGGGCAGACCCACGTCCAGGTGGAGAGATTATTATATCTCTGCACTGGCTAGGGAAAGCTTTGGGATCCCCCAGTCAGAGTTGGCTGATGTGGCCAGGGAAAGGGAAGTCTGAGGCCCCCTGCTGAAACTGCTGCGTTCGGGACCCGTCCCTGAACAAGCAGTTGATGATGGATGGATGGATGTATTGAATTTTTCTTAGTTCTTGAAAGTTCTTAAACTGGTGTTTGTGTTTACAGTCACTGTAAGCTTATCACAGATGAAATACAGAAATGCCAAGGATATGTTTTAAGTAATTTATAAAATTCTTCACTCAAGAAAAAAATGTAATAGAGTCAATTTATTTCAACTGTAAGTCCAGCTTGGGGGTCGGAATCACCGAGTAACTCACAACATGAAAATATCACAATATGTTGCACTAAATAAAAAAGGGATCATGATTGAGTGATACTGCAATACTTTCCATGCAAGTCAATAATCAACAAGGTGCAACTGAAAATTTCTGAGATTGAGTTGAGCATGAATAGATTCTGTGTTCAACTGGACATTAAACAATAATAGTATGTCACTGTTGCACAGCTTGATACACTTTATTTCTTCAGGTTTAAGGGATTCTAACCAAAAATCTTCTTTTTTTAAATTTTGTTTTGTTTTGACAAATTGACAAAAGGTCCATATGCCACTATTGCATTATTTAAGGAAAAAAAAATTTCAAAGTTAGGCACTGCAAAAAGCATTTGGTATTGCTAACTCAGTTATAAAAATAAACACGTGTAAAACTTTCAAACTAATGCCATAGTCAAGAAAAAAAATATCCAACAAAACTTAAAATAATGATATACAACATATAAAACTGATGATCAGTTCAGAAAGACAGAGATCATGTTCGATCTTTTCTCCATGGATGACCAGGGTGCGAAATTCATTTGTTCAGAATCATTTCAACATACAAACGTGACTGCAGCATATTGTTTCACGATGATGTGGAAAACACAGGCAGAGCATGTTGGGGGACAACCCCTGTCATTGCCTTACTTAATTGAAACCACTATAGAAGCATTAAGTCATGTCTGGAGTGCAGCAGCAGCAAGCTGATGATGTTTGGATGGACAAAACAATGGTTACAGCAGACCCTTCCCAGAAGTACCACCTGTCGACGTCTGAAAACACTGTGGGGAACTCAGAATCACTCTCCCTATGTGCAGCTTTGCCATACAGGACTTCTTTCATTCAATTATATGTCTGTGCACTGTGACTGCCTTTTGCAATACATCGTACAAGCTTAGCCAGAGACAGCATGTAAATCTAAGCAGTCCTTTTGCATAAAATCTCACAGTGTACAGATTTAGATTGGGAGGCATTAATTTCTGACACGCCAAAAAAAGAAGAAGAAAAAAAGGATCAAGATCCAAATGAATTAAAAAGCAGCCGTGCCTCACTGCGGTCACAGCCACTTTCATGGTGAGCTGCAGAGGCAGATCTGCAGCTTAAAAAGTTGTTAAATGTCGACTCCACCCCCGCACCACCCTGTTATTTCATTCAAAGAGTTTACCAAAGACGTCCATGGCTCACTGAAGACTCATTCTGGCCACTGAGATGTTGGCAGTTTAAATGCTAAGAGCAGAGGGAAGGAAGCAGTTTTCCACAACCAGAGATGTATTTCACAGTGGCTTGGTCATTCAGGACCGTTGGGCAAATACTGTAGATGTGAGGTTAATGAGAATCACAGAGCAAAAAATAAACATTTGATCTCCCTCTCAGATGTTACAATGAATTTTTAAGATTTCTTTCAAACTTCAGTGCTTTCATTTCTTTTTCTGTTTTGAGATGATTTATGTCATTTTAACAAGTTCTTTTTTTATCACTAATGTAGTTTGTTTCTTTTACTGCTGTGACTTAATTTCTGTCCTTGGGATCAATGCTGTCGTGTAAGTGTTTTTTTTTTTTAATTCTCTGTGTGGGTTTTTGTTATTAATAACAAAAGAAGCTATTTGACTAAATGTAAGTATTGTAGCATAAACATCACATTCTTTGAAAATCTATCTAAAGAGTTCTTAATTTCAGGTATTGGTTTGCTGTCACATATAGGACACAGATCCTGTACATCGGCATTTAACCAATCCTTAGTATTAGGCAGGGACACTGGAAGTCAGTCAAAGCTGGGGTAGCTGAGAGAAGGTCGGTCTATTTAATGCTGTCATACTAAACCCTGCGTGAAATTAATTTTTCCATTATTTTGAATGACCAGGATCAAATATATTTACTACTTAATATCAAGAACTTAGTATAATTTTAGAACACCAACACAGCCTCTATGTCAGAGAAACAACAGCTATTACACAAATCCTTCACTGTCAGTCAATGAGAGCTGAAGGGAGAAGATGAGATATTAAATAAATACTGCACTTATAAAAAAAATTTTTTAACAAGATCAATCTGTTGACAGTCCTACTGACATCATACCAGCAACATTCACTGAAGTTTTAATATTCCCGGTGTGTCTTTCAAAATAAAATCTCTCACAAGCGTATATGCGCAAAGAGCCCCTTCATTTGAAGATTTAATTGTAAAGTATTTGAAGGATCTCAATGTGTAAAACAGACCACATTTTAACTATGTTCTAGCTTTTATTTTGGGATAAATGACAGTCCAACCAGAAACCCAGTGTAGTTGGGATACCATTGTGCAAACATTGTTTGCAGAGGACAGACAGAGAAGAGGAACAGAGACCGAAAGAAAAAAAAAGGCCAAAAGAGATAGCTAACTTTTTTTTAATAGTTTTGCTGCTTTTCAACTTAGAATGATCACTGACTTTATTAGAATGACTAACTGACAACACAGTGCCAGACTGGAGACACACTCGCAGTGTCTGAACAGGAACAGAATGTGTAATCTGTCTCGCTTAATACCATGACAGTAAAAGTGTCAAATAACTTGCTTTAAAGAATTTCGTTAGTCTATAGTATGAGGGATTGAAAAACATCATTTCCATGAGGCTGTTCAGTCAGAAAGAGGTTGGAAGCAGCAAATATTCTTGGCAATTCATCATTTTAGTGTAGGGAAGTTTGACCACCTAGCGAGCATGATGCAACAAATTGGCAACACAGACACACTGCACACACTGGGTCTTAGGCTTTACGGGATTATTATGCACTGAGTTAAATAAAAATAATCTCTATAAATAGGCTAGTTGCGTAGGAATAATATTGCACCGCATTTAAAAATACCCTACAGAAAAAGCTGGGGGTGCTGCAGCACCCTCAGCACCCCCACTTCCTGCACCGTTTGTGTTAGGGGCAATGGGCAGTTGCTGTGCAGCATCCAAGAACAAACTCCAGTTGTAAACCAGGGCTTTGTCAAGGGCATGCACAGGAGAAATAATCTAACATGCACGTTTATGATGGTGAGAGACTGGTGCACCCACAAGAAACCACAAGGAGAACATGCAAACTTCAAACAAAAAGACTTTGCCCCGAACGGGAAGCAAACGCAGGACCATCTAGCTGTGACGTAAAAGTGAAAACCACAAAGCCAGGGCAAGGCCCCAACTTGTTTCAGGCTACTTTAGGAATTTCTCTGTTCACACTGGTTATCTTTCTCGCCACCCAGGTTTACTTTTATGAGAGATTTTAGTATGTGTTGAATAGCACTTGTATTTTTTTTTAGGAATCTAGACTTCTGTCGAACCAATTAGTCAGATTATCCTAACATATTTGTCGGTAAGTATGCAAAGAAGTTTTGTGTTTCCCTGATGCATAAGTTGCCCACCAGAGAGAATCCCAATCATAACCCTAACTCACAAAAACACACAACAACAACAGCAACAACAAAATTAACGTTGTCCTAAATTCTTAATTAACAATAATGGACAGTAAATTCTGATATTGATCTCTGCCTGCCAGAAAGCAATGTGTCTGTCACATGTAAACACAGCACTACATTAAATTTAAATTATAGTTCTGTTTACTCCTTGAGTGCATAAAAACAAATACTTGCTGAAGATTTTTTAAAACCCCTGATGTAAGGGATAACATGTGTGAAGACATTCATAACAACCAGCACAACTCAAGCTGTTTAAAGTTCCTCTGCTAATGCAACTCACTGAATCGCTGCTGCAGAGCAGAGCAGAGCATGAAGCAGGTAGCAAGTGAGAACAAAACCTCACTCCTGCCTCCTGCTGTCTTAAAGTGGCACTGTGGATCCCAGCAGCAAACCACA
>JAQLOL010000010.1:1906864-1920689 GCA_029783665.1 Naso thynnoides
ACTTTATACAACAATGCTGATGAACCCTGTTTGGTGTTCATCAAGGAGGGATCTTGCCCCCTATCTTATTCAATATATATATGGGTGACCTATCTGAACAGTTGAATATACGTAACACGGGCTGTCTGGTTGGTAACTCGGTCATCGACCACATTATGTATGCCGATGACCTGGTCATTCTTAGTCTATATAGCGCTGTGCTGCAGCAACTATTAATGGTGTCTTCTCACTACAGTAAAGTATAAGACATCAAGTAAAATGCCAAGAAGAGTAACGTAATGATAATAAGAAGCAGAGGGGATAGAAAACTAGTCTTTCCTGTTTTTAACCTATGTGATTCTCCTCTAACGGCATGCCAAGAAATAAAATACCCTGGCCACTGATGACTTAAAGGATGACAGAGATATTTACAGGCAATGCTGCAAACTGGCCGATGTGCTTATACACAACTTTAGCATGTGTTCTGCACAAGTAAAATGCACACTGTTTAAAGCTTACCACACACCTCTGTACGCAGCTTATCTCTGGTATTCGTATAAGAAAAGCAGTGTGCGGAGGCTAAAAGTGGCCTACAATGATGCCATGAGGATGCTGCTGCAAGCCCCTAGATAGAATAAGGCCAGTGAACTTTTTGTGTCCTCGGGTGAACCAACATGTGAAGCACTTTTTAGGCACTCAGTGTATAAATTTATGTGCCAACTGGATGGGTCAGAAAACATTGTTATCGAGGCTTTAACCAATCCAAGAACGAGCTGCTTTAGACATGTGTCCAGGTTGAGGAAGTACTGGAGAGACAGACTTACTGTCATGGTTTTATAACTGTAATTTTGTTCTATGATAACGTGTGTCTTGTTTGTTTTATTGTATCTTGTATTTGGTATGTTATGTATTTTGTCATCTATGGACCCAATGGGAAGTTTGAATTGAATTGAATTGTACTGAAGTGAATCATCACTTTTTTTCTGTAATTTCCCACAGCTAATGTTTGAGCATTTGTTTGTTTCAGCTTTTCAGCAACTTCATTAGGCCTAGGCTCATATGAATTCAGTTAATGTTCCAGCAGCAGAGTCTACAGTCTGTGTCAAATGATCTGCGACAAACGGTCGTCAGCTTTCAACTGGATACACAGACTCACACAAGACTGGGTGAGAGGTTGGCCGCGAGCCAAAGGACAAGTGATTTACTATTATGCTGCGTTCGAGACACCTGGGAACTTGGAAGAAAAAGGATCTCCAAGTTGTTAAAAATGATTTGAATGGTTGACCAACTCCCAATTCTAGGTCTAAAACTCAGTTATTATTTCAGAGCCCCGGTTTGTCCAACCTGATGTGAAAGCAACATAAAACATGGCAGCCTTCGTCGTTAACGGTAAGAATGAAGTTATTATAAAGGTGCTTGTTGACTTTGTAAAACATAATTTGAAGCAATATGCGATTGTATAGTTTATATTTCGCTCTAATTATAACAATATGTGAAATTCAACACTGTTCTGCTGATAACATTAGCTAGCCTGTTCAGTAGCTAGCTTGAGATGATGCGGACATTAAATCACTGTCTCTCGTGTTACAGCGTACGCAGACATTGACAACAACTGAAATCAATGATGTCGGAAGTTGCAATCTTCGAGTTGTCTTGAACGCAGCGTTAACTGACAAAAGGTGGGCGTGGCAGTGGGAGTGGCCTGTAGCCTGACAAATAGGCGCATAGCTTCTAAACGTTGCCAAACTTTGTAGAAACAACAAACGTCGCCCCTTTGCTGTTCTCAAATCACTGTCAATCACGGCCTCTTGGGGCTTATTACTTTATTAACGCGTTGACATGTTGACCTGATTGTGCTTCCACAACCCATCCTCTGTATAAACTTGTCCCATGTGGCTGCTTGGTCAGGCCCTTTGGCATCAGTTTTTAGAGCTGGGGGTATTATTTAGCATCAGCAAGAGACATTCAAGGCCTTGCCCTAAAAAATTACAGTGTAAACAGTGTAGCAACATAATGCAGGAAATTCAAAGGCATGTCACAGAGATTGTTGGTAATATCAACATTTTATGCAAATTATATTACTAAGAAAAACTCAATACCCCTGAGACTTTTATATCATGTTTGCCATTTACCAAGAACTGATTTACCTCCATTGAGTATGCCATTATAGATCTATTGCCATTGTTATACTGCCATTATATAGTTATATCATACTTGTGAACTTTGAGCTGAAGTTGTCAATACCAATAGAGGAGGGTGTTAATTTGGACTCTTCACATGAGCACAGAGATGAAGACTCAGCAATTCTTCAGCTATTTCCAGGAAATACACTGATGAAAACATACTATTCCAATCCCACCATAGAGATCTCCTTAAATCCACACACTTGACTTTTCATTGACTGTAGGTGAAGAAGATGCTGTTGTGGCTCCTATGTTCACCCAAGGGCTTCCTATTAGTTTTGTTTGACCACCATTTTGAGTTATTATCTCATCAATTATTATGATTTATGGTTTTAACTGTTACTTGACTTGAATGCTGTCAATTCTATTTAGGCCTACTGGTTCCATAGTTTTTTTCTTACAATTTCACGCTGAGGCTGCCTAATATTACATAATCTGGACTTGAATGATAATTTATGTTATATAATAACAATAATAATGTTTCCAGCTAGTTTCCTCAATCGTTAACTAATGTGTGATACTGATATATCAGACAATTCTCTGGATCAAATTCATCATCAGATGTTCCAGGCCAAAGGTGCTTTGCCTCTTTTGTCCCCTCTTTCAAATCCTTAATTCTCTAAGCAACAAGTACAAAAAAACATGAAACAATTGTAAGATGACCGTATAAACAATTAAGTATAAAATACCAATGATGTGCAGTACAATCAATAGGAAGCAAAAGAAGGTAAAACAAACAAAAAGAGAAAGAAAGACAAAAGAACAGAGACAACATGCCGGGGTTGTATAAACTTGGATAAAGAAGTTAAATTGGGAGCACAGTCTTCAAGTCTTTGCTGCTTTTTTTGTTCTTTAATGAGGTTATTGTTTTAATATAAGACATTAATTCCCTTTTTCAGAGTCTGGAAGTGTTTTTTCTTAGCAAACTTACATCAATGGATGTAAAACTTTGCTAAAAATATAATGGGACTGACTAGAAAACATTCATTCTCGTATTTTGTGCTGAAGCTTACAAACCCCAAAATTACATTTTCCAAAAGAAGCTCAAAGTTAAATAAATATTACCTAAGACAAATCTACAAATGTGTTGCCACAATTTACAGGTAGCCTACGTGTACACCTCCAGAATAAATCTTGGCTTGAGTAACAAAAGGGACAGTTTAAGTCGACTTCTTTTTTAAATTTAACAAAAATACGACCGAGTTTGGTATCAACCATGAATGATCTTAAATGAGACTTCTTTAACCTCGTAGAGCAAAAGGAATTTCTGTGGAAGGGCCCAGATTCTTTTCCTAGCACAGATTCTTCCCTCGACTGTTCCAAAAAGTTACTGCAGGTGGAACACAGGTGCTTTCCCTCCCTAAGCCCGCCTCCACGGCAGATGACGTCACGGGCCGCGAGCCGCTCCCCATTCCTCAGCAGGTGCAGGTGATTGGCACTCTGGATTCTGGAATTTGAACCATGAACTACAAAGTCTCTACCAGGAAACTTCTCATTTAGGAGCCAGTCATTTCCCTCGACGTGCATTTTGGGTTTTTTTGTTTTTCTGTCGGAGCGCGTCCCCCGGGTCAAAGACCGCCGCTGTCTGCTCGTGGAGCTACTTAAATGACTCCACAGGTGAGGAAAGGTGGATCCCGAGCGCGCGGAGAGGACTCCCCACGACCGCACAACCACGTCTTCGCGCCCTGATTCACGATGACCCGCTGTGATTGACAGTCGTGCCATGGAGATCCAGAAGAGCTTGTCTGCGTGCTGGCAGAGGTTCTCGGCGTGCTTTAAAAAGCCGGACTCACCTGAAGCTCAGCCGAAACCTTCAGTAGTTATCGCAAATCCCTTTGTTTCTCAAAGCAATGCCTCGGACTTAAATGCTAAAAAAACTCTGCCGCCGCCTCCAGCGGACAAAGCCGGAGCCTATTACATCGCGCAGTATGATTACTCGGCTCGTACTAAGGATGACCTGAGCTTTAATGCTGGAGACACTTTAGAGGCTCTTGATAAAAGTGCCGGTGACTGGTGGTTAGCCAGAGCCCTGACCGGCGTCTCGGCCTCCAAACAGGGATACATCCCGGCTAATTATGTGGCACCTGTGGAGAGCATTGATGCAGAGCCGTGAGTACACTTCCATCATCATTCCTGCCATCATGTAAATGCCGTATTGTCTAAAATAGCGAACCCCTTTTTTAAAAAAAGAGTTTTTGTCTGTGATTTAGGCTATTTGTTCCTGTTTACAACATAATTGTGTAAAGGTTCTTGAAATGCTTACTGACATTAATATCCTGCAAGAGCCTCCAGATGTACTTTTTTTTTGCCTTTGCAGGGGTAAAGTAGCCAACAAATTCTGGGAAATGTCCCAGGTCATGTTTTTCTGTTTTTAGCGCATGAGTGTCATCAGTGAGTACAGAGGAGGCCTTGGTTCAGCTAGTCAATGATTGTGTGACCAGGAAATGTAGGCTGGGTTTGCAGGTTAATGATTCCTGTCAAGGAAAGGCTGATTTTGTTTTGTTGGTATTTCATGGACAATCGTGTTTACCGTTTAACTTTGACTGCCTCGCTCTGAATGGCTGAATTGTTTTGGGTTTTTTTTCCCAACAAATTTGCACACAGCCGCCTCAGCATTCACAGGAGGCAGTGGCGCGTCCACACAGTTTGTGTGCCCTAAACCAAAACGGAGTGGGCCCAAGGCCTGCTACTTTCTGTAGTGTGTTAAATGTTTTGGAAAAAGTGTGTCACCCAAAAGCCCAATCTATTTATGTTGCATTCTCACTCCGCTTTGTGTCTCAGCCAAACTGGTTTCCTCTCAGCTGTGCTCTGGTTTTTCCTGTTTGTTTACATGGTAAACATAGCTTTGATTCTCTTGATAAGTCAGGTTGTCATTTCTGTCATGGTTTCACTAAACTGTGATTTCCGTTTCCTGATACACCAGTACATCATAATTTTATTCCCGTGCTGGCTGGCTTCTGATAAGCTTGACCTCATTGATTGCAAGTTTCCTGTTCCTGTTTTTCCAGATTCTGTTTTTCTCGTGAGGAGACTTCTGCAGTCATTCATAGTTTATTTAGGGCCAGATTAACCTGCTGGAGTGACCTGTGGAGAAAAAAAAAATGTTTTGGGCCTTTTCAGTCATTTGCTTTTTAGTCACAAGGAGAGTGCAAATTAACAACCAATGCAGTAAAGGAGTTAGATATAGCCAAGAGCTAAATGCAAGAGTCACTGAAAAGAGAGTATATGATGGAAAGTTATTAATAACTTTTATAAAGAGAATATTTTCAATAACAAAATTATGCCAGACTCTCTTGTTGCTTGTTTCTTATAATATGAGGCAAAATGTGTAAAGCAATGAAATGGAGGATATCGATGATGACTGGGAAATAAGGACTACATATACAATTGAGACATGCAAGTCAGACATTAAAATCACTCATATTTCGCAATGACCTCCACCACAAACATATTGTTTATTTTCTATTATGTGTTATGGTGTATTTTGCATGTCACAGTGTAAAAAAACTTGTGGACCCCAGGAAGGATAGCTGCTGGGGAAATGAGGATCCTCATAATAATTAATTAACACGAATGTTTCACTTTTTTCAAAAAAATGAAAACATGTTTTTGAACACCTGGGTACTGTGGTTCTTAACAGTGGTTGCTTAAACAGATGGAATAATTGGATTTGTTGGAAACTGTTGTCAGGGAGTCTGTAGGTCAGCTGTCAGCAGTGTGTGTGGGACGGAGTCAAAATAAATTGCAGTGTGTGTTCATGCTAATGAGGGGACGTGACAGATGTTTACAGTAGTATTTGTATAACGTTGAGTACGATAGTGCAATAAGATGTACTGACTCAGTGTTTGGGGATTTTTAGGTGATTTTTTGCCAAAGTAAAAATGTAGAATAACACCACACCAACTTTGCCTTTAGCTTTTAAAAATGTTTGAGTAAAAATGATTTATATTGTATGTTAGTGGTGCAGACAGTATGAATAAGCCTGTTTTCTATCATTTGAATTACCAGTGTTCACAGTGAGCCTTTATGGCCCTTACATGTTTTTCACAGTTAAGATTTTATAGCAGGACATTATTTTTTTCAGCTCTGCTTCCTTGTTTAAACTCTGGTTGACAGATGGTATTTTCCCGAAACCAAGAGGCTGGATGCAGAGAAGATGCTGTTGGCCGAAGGGAACCAGCATGGCGCCTTCCTCATCAGAAACTGTGAAAGTCAGAAAGGGGAGCTCTCCCTCTCAGGTAAGCGAAGAAAAAGAAGCAAGCAGCTGCTTAATTGTTACAGTTGACAAACGGTTGATGAGTTATGATAGGGGTGGGACTAAAGTGTAGGGATGGGGGAAGCCGTGACCAATGAAACAGTGTTTTTGTGTGTGCGTGTTTCTACAAAGTTTGTCCATGTTACATGAATCCATTTAGAAATTGTGAACCTTTTTGCAAAAGTCCACTCCTGATGCCAAGGGGGCTTTTAGCCGTTTGGCATGAACAGACAGACACACACACACACACACACACATACACACACTCACACATTTGACCTCCACACCAGATTTCAGCCTCCTAGGCCGAAATAGTGCGTAACTTTGTAGGTCCAACTGACCTACTTACAGAGCGACTACTGGTCGCAGCCAAAAGTTCCCCCCTAAAACTACTCATCCAACTGAAGTTTATGTCTTTTGCTTTAGAAAGAGAAGGGCATGCGAATATTGGCATTAAAATGGAAAAAAACAATCCAGATTCACAGGAAATAAAGCACATGCTGTACAGTTAACTTGTAAAAGTTTGAGTTTTGACTGGCAGTAGTTTATCGTGGCTAATTTTAGCAAACTTCATATGAGTAGTGGGTGTTATAAGTGAAGAAGTTGGCTGTCTAGGGGTGGGTTGGAGTGGGGTATGCCTACCGTAATTCACGTTGCAGATTACTCAATAAAAATGAATCTAAATAAGTTTTAACTTTGTAATGACAGAACATGTAGACACACATCAATGCTTTTGTCATTAAAGCACTGCTTTGGTCATTTTAAAAGCTCAAATGACATGTTCTTTTTCATATATGTGTTTTATAATAGCATTGCTGAGGCACCTGATTATATAAAATATATAATTTTTTTTTGTTTATAACATTGTGGTGTTATGTGCCATAATAATTATAAACCTATTGACTGAGGAACCTGTCTGATGCAGTTATGCCTTATTAACATTTCTAAAGCACAGACACTGTCGGTTATTTAAATTTTACTGGTGAATTATTTCTCTTGATCAATATATAAATATTTTTTACATGAAGTCACACTATTTGGCTAGTTAGTATTTTGCTATCTGTGTACTGCTCTGCCAGAAAACACTCCTGTCATTGTTCTGTGACTCACTCATTCCCTTAAATGACTCAAATGATAAATAGTTTCAAGGCCATTAAGTTTAAATAAACAAAGGTCTATTGTCCCATAAAAGCAGTGAAATTATCATGCTCTTCATATCACCACTAAATTCCTTTGTTTGTTATTAATTAAACTCAGTTGAGTCTATTCTGTTCTTATCAAAGCCAGTGACCCTGGAATAATTTACTGTGATTTGCCACCAAAGTGAGAATATACTGTATCTACCTTGTGCTAATTTTACTGATTTAAGTAAAGGTAATCTAAGGACTAATGATTCTATTTGTTTGTTTGTTTTGTTTTTGTGTTAGTGTTAGTAGACCAACTATATTTCTAACAATTGCTACCACTGGAGAACAGAAATAGTGTGTAGTGTGGTGTGTGCCTGGTCTTCGGATGCAGTACTTCTCTCTCCTAAATGTTCAAATTGCCCTTAGATGGTCTGGATTTGCATCGTGGGTCCTTTACCTGTTAAAAAGCAACCGATGGTCCCATGAAGCGAAACACCTGATGGGATGGCATGTATGTGCAGAAAGCTGTGATAACCACACTACTTGGGTCAATTAAATATTGAGTAAACTCCCAAAAATGTCACCAGCATCCCCACACCATCATGCCTCCACAGATAATATCTGTTTACCTTCTCTGCATCTCACTAAAACAAGGGAGTTTCAAGTAAAACTCTAAAATTGGGACTCATCAGACCAAAGTAGAGATTTCCACCCATCAAAAATCCATACCTCTTTGCTGTGGTTTTATTAGCTACAATTTTACAGATCTGGTTCTGTCTCAATTTCCTAATCAACTTCATTTTTGAATACAGATGGCAGCTGTTTCTAATGAGAACATTCTGCTGTTTAGCATTCGGCAGGTTGTGTGCCATGGGTTTATCAGAGAGACAGTATTAGCGAATAGTTGGCGTATGAAGTAAACAAGGTGAAGCAATTTCATTGTTTTGTTTACAGCTTTGAGCGTTGTCCCCAAATGGCAAAAGAGATAAATAAAAATATAACATGCTATGTGAAACTGGAATTAATCTAGTTAACACAAACATTTCTACCATGAAGACATCTTGAAATAACAACAGCAACATTAAAAAATATATATATATTATGACTTCATTAAAATAGAATTTGAACAGAAACTTTTCTGCACAATAAACCTGTTCAAATGGGCTGTTTATGTAAGTAAGACCAACACAACTTATGTTGGCTTCCTTTGACTAAAAACTTGACTCTTGGGTTTATCTCTGGATATTGACTTGTCTTTCAGTTCTGGACAATGGGAGGGTGAAGCATTACAAGCTGAAAAAACTGGAGAATGGTCACTACTTTGTGTCAAGGACCAGAACCTTTTCAACTCTGAATGAGTTGGTGGAGCATTACTCCAGCCAGGCTGATGGTCTCTGTGTGCGTCTGGGTGAGCCATGCAAAAAAGTAAGCACACTGTACATTACCACATGAACTTAACACATCCTGTTTACTGTCTAGATCCCATTGTTGTCTTGTCTCTCATCATTAATTGCACACTTCTATCGGACATTAAGTCACATTGTCATATTGGTATACAGTGACTCTGTGCCTGTTTGTGTAGATGGAGGCTCCACAGACTTATGGTCTGTCATACGACACTGTAGACCAATGGGAGATTGATCGCAAATCCATCAAGCTGCTGGAGAAGCTGGGAGCTGGTCAGTTTGGAGAAGTGTATGAGGGCCTGTGGAACAACACTACAGCAGTTGCAGTGAAGACCCTCAAACCCGGTACATCATTGCCTTCTCTTTCCTTATTTACCGTGTTGAACCTGAAACAGATCATTTAGAAATTGATTAAAGTTAGTTCAGTGCAAGTTGAATTTACTTATGATATCAACAGTAGGTAGGGTATGTGATCAGCAAAATCTGATGATTAAGTCAGTCTCTAACTAGTTTTGTGTGGTATCTGGTGGCTCTAGGGAAGTAGCTGCAACGTTTAAAACAATGTGGAGATATATGAGGAACACACTGAATTGCTCTTCCTTGGTTAGGAAATTACAAAACCAGGAATAACCTCTTAGAAAAAAAAGATTTCTGAGCTTTTGAAAGCACACCTGTGTTATCAGCTCGACCTAGCAATACCTGTTCCTCTTAGCATAGGTTCAATATAAGAAGTCAAAGCTACTGAGGTCGTAAAGATCCCAAGATGCCAAACGTCAAAGGAAGAACCGGAGACAAAAATTTTGAAGTATTTGGTAGAAAGTTTGAACTTCAGTCCAAGGAAAATAATGTTTGTTCATCATATAAAAGGAAAAAATAATTGGACCCAAGTTAGAGCCCTGAGGGACCTCAGGTAGAATTTTCTTTTACTGTCGAGAGGGATGTGTGGTTCAGATATAATCTACACTAAAGACATGTTGCAGTCCATGTTTTGTTACATGCAATAAATTAACATTTGCTGTTGGAGTCTTGGGTTTTAAAGGTTTATAATTCATTTGACTATCACTGGCGCTCCTTAGGATTAAAGCTGGGGTTGGTAATTCTGTTTAGAAACATTTATAGTCAGATTTGTCAAAAACCTCTTAACAGCCTGATGGCATTCAAAAGCGGCTACAGCAAGGCTGTAACACGTCCAACCAATCAGTTCAGATGGCTCGAAGAATTCACTAGATGCCTACCTGTGTGCCCTGTCTTCACACACTGTGCCCATCAATTCATTAAGAAAGACTGGAGTCTATGCAACCGTGAGGCAGAAAGCTACAGCTGAGCGAGGCAATCATAAGGAGAAGAATGGCAGACAGAAAGTAGCCGCATTATTGGCTTTACCCACAACAACTTTAACAGATAAACAAGACAGAAAGAAAAAGACCACATTGGAGAAGGCTACAAACAAAAAGAGGCTGAATAGTGCAGTAAATCAGAGTTAACACTGGTGTAGCTTTTTCAGCCATGGTGATGGCTAAAGAAGTTGACCTGAAAAGTGATGCAATGGTTGCTGTCTTTCTAATGCCCCCCCCCCTTTTTTAAACATTTGGTAAGATAATGTTGAGAGTTTTCATACCCCTTTATTAGGTAAGCTAGAAAGCAATATGCCAATGTCCCCTCTCAGCTTTGTCACGGAGCAGTTGTGCATGTGTGTCTGAAAGGTTGGGGGGTGGTTGTTATGAATGCGCCTTGAGGGGAGGGGGCGGGCTTAGACACAGCCCTGAGGAGATGTTACTTTAAAATCTTGCTAGCTGTCCAGAATTACCAACCCCAGGTTTATGTAAAATTTGGTATTAAGAATATTAATTGGGTAATTATCATGAGTAGTGCTAGTCTAACCATAAAATGCAAAACACTGCATCTACACAGTCTACACTCCACAAACAGGGTATAAGTCTCCAGTTGGTGACTATTTCAGAGAATATATTCTCCTCCCCTTCCACTATACCTTTAATATTTTGCAAGGGCTCAGGCACTTCTTCCCGAGCTTAGCGCAAACCAAGACAATTGTGAACACTTAAAGATATACTGACAAACCAGAGTGTTTTATTCCCCTGTAGCAGAGTGATTAAGGATGCATCCAGACCTTTTTCCAGCAATGACACATCACTGTGGAAACAGAGTTAATTATGTAAGGCTGTTTTTCAACAGAAAATCTATGTAAAGGGCTTTTCATTTAGAGACAGATTTGAGCTGCACTCAGTCACAGTAGTGTACATTGTTTGTTTGTTTTTTTTAGATTTCTTTTTGCCCCTTTGTTGCGGTCCAGTGTCCTTCACTGAAGCCATACTTAAGGAGAGTGTGATTATCTGTGTGTGCGTGTGCATGTATGTGCGTGTGTATATGTATTGTTTGGATGTGCAGAGATTTCCATGGACAGGTCGAGGTATGGCATGTGTAGAGGGGATACGGAAAAAGGTAGTTTTGACATTATACTGATGTATGCTTCAGCCACATCATGCTTTGAACTGCATGTCAGACCCAGAGGTGACTGCAGGCGCGTTGCAGCTCTAGCCCAGGTTTTATGCCTCATCTTGAATCTGGACAACCTCAAGACCTTTTTAGAGAGAGTCTGTCCATGGAGGAGCAGCATTCTCTGTTTTTTAATTGATTTTGTTTCTGTTTTCTTTCTTTTTTTGTTGTTGTAAGCAGACCCCAACCAATATGGGATTTTTGGGGCCAATGCCAATACCAGTATCAGGGAGTGAGAAAATTCCGATATCCGATATATTTGCAGATTATTCTATAACTTTTATCTCGATTGTGGTTATCAAATACATGTAACAAAGATACGTCATGGAGGCAGGAAATCCAACAAACTTTTTTCCAAACATCAGTGTACTGACCAGTAAACACATTACTCATTACCAATTAAATAATGGAATCCCTCTGCTGGACAAACTATGTAATTACACCATTTTAAATCAGTAGTCTAAGCTTTTTTTCCAGCCTTAACAGCCTTAAAGTAACAGTTTTAATATTGGCACTTATTTGTGTTCGGCTGATATCAGCTGATAATAATCGGCAAACCGATGTGTCGGTTGGACCTTAATCATAAATGGCATGCATTTTGTGCAAGCAGCACCCTTGCATGCTCTCTGTGTTGTACTGGGCAAAGCCACCATGGCATAGCACAAGCCATTGTAAATAATGGGTTTTAGAGCACAGCACTGACACCACAAGTGTCAATAAATACATTTCTGATTACTACAAAACAATTACATGTCAAAGTGTTACTCCTAACATGCCATCACTGCACACCTCACAGGTTCCATGGACCCTGAGGACTTCCTGAGAGAGGCTCAGATAATGAAAAGGCTGCGGCACGACAAGCTCATTCAGCTGTATGCTGTCTGCACCATGGAGGAGCCCATCTACATCATCACGGAGCTGATGAAGAACGGCAGCCTGTTGGAGTACCTCCAGAGTAAGACAACCTCACTGTCGTCCAGTTATGTAATAGTGAAGTACAGCTACTTTATGAAAGATTAAAGTTCAGTGCTGCGGCTGTTCTTTAAAACCAATATCATAACCTGTAGCAAGGGTGTGGTTGTGGTAGAAGTTTTTCTCAGAGAATTTTAAACTTTTGTCTCCACTCACAAATATTGGACATCACAAATTTCAATTTAATGTTGTCCATTTGAAAGACCATGGGTTTATAAATCAATTTTCCTCTAAAAAATTTATTTAACGTTTTTTCCTCTGTCCATGTTTTTAATTTAGATATTAATACTTAAGGTTGAATTGGATTGGTCGCTTAGAAAAGAAAGAACCTTGTAAAAGGTGATGCTCCATAGTCTGAGGATCTGTCAGACTTTTAGTTTGATAATTTTTCTTAAATTAATGTTAATGAAAAATGCTGTAGATCAGACACTGAGCCTGTTAGAGCTCTAAACCACCTGCTAGTGCTGGAGTCCAGAGTTTGCTCGTTCTGCTGATGAAAAAGCACAAGGACACACACTAGTGTTTGCCCAGTATTATCTGCTGGCATTAAAAAAGAGTGACAGAACTGGGGGGTATTCCATCAACGTAGCTAAAGAAAAGCATAAGCAAAGCTTAGATGACAAAGCCAGACTGAAACTAGATCCATCACTCAATTAAGCCTCAAATCATTCCACTAACTCAACCTGGCCTTATTTAATTAAGGCTGACTTGAGCCAGGCCGGCGTAGCCTCGCTTTGTGCAAGACTGTGGGGTAGATGAGAGGCATTGAGGAATGGATTGATGAAAAGATGATCAAATAACGCAAAAAGATGGGAAAATGAGAGCAGTGCTCTTCCAGGAAACAAGCACTCATAATGAAGCTTTGTGAATATATTCACAAAGAGAGACAAACTGCTGCCATTAATGAGGTGAAGAAGATGGCATAGCACAAGAACAAAAAACAAACAAAAAAACGGACAGATGTACAAGTCTAGGCCTACAATTACTTCATGTTACATGTGAATATCATTTTGCATTATTATGCCATGTGCTGCTGAATCAACTTACTTTCACATTGTAAATTAAGGCTTTATAACTAGACTGTGTGACTATATTATCAGTGGTCTAGATAAAGTTTATAATAGTGCTGTAGGCCAGCTGCTAACCGAGATAACTGCAGTTTATTTAGTTTATTATTAAGCCCAGTTGGGTGAGTAGTGTGTGTGTGTGTGTGTGTGTGTGAATCCCACCACAAACTCTTGATCTACTTATTGATTTTTTAATTGTTACATCTCGAACAGACACCCAAAACGAAAAAATCCTCAGGAGCAATATATAGAAGACATATTTTCTGCTACTTATGACAAAATGGAGACGGGGTTCGTCCTTCTACACGATTTCTCCTTCTTC
>JAQLOL010000010.1:1920789-1934669 GCA_029783665.1 Naso thynnoides
CAGGATGGGCAGGATGCGTTTTTCAAATCTGTCTCAACAGCCAAACTGGTTTTCAGATCGTAGACCATAGCTTTAACCGTTTTAGCAGCCAATCAGGGACTGAGCAGGGCGGGTCTTTGTGGAATGTAAAACGTTAAACGTAACAATTTGTGTTCTTTATGCCTCATTTTTACCTCATTCAGTTTTTTTAAAATTTTATTTTTATTACATTATTGCATTTATTACCACAGCATCATGTCAAGCAAAGGTAACCTGAATCATAAACAATATGTTGCAAACATCTGGCTACAACACTCACTGGTTAAAACTCTGTTGGGCTGAACGGACTTGGCTTATGATCAAAAATGTACGAGTAACCGACTTTGCCAAAGCCGCCAAACATTAACCAAATGTAAAAACACAAGACATAACTTAATAAGCCTGCTAATAATACTAGAACTGTTGAACTGAATTGCATTACACAGGGCAGTATTTTCTGTCATGAAGCCAGAGGACAGGATTATCGTTAATTATCTACATCTGAATACATTTACCGTAAATGGTCATAGAATAATATTTATTTTCCTCTTTTAGCTTGTGAAAACAATAACATGAGTTGTTGTCTTTGACTTTTTATTAATCTGTTTTAAATTTGGTTTCCAGTTTAAGAATGACAAATTATAATCCATAATTGAATTTATCGAACCTCCAAGTTTTGGGGCATAGAGGACGAGTCACTAGCTTTCAGATTTGGCCATAAGATTGAAAAATTCTGAGATGAGAAAATTGTTTAACACCGCATCATACAAGCATATAATTTTATAGTTTAATAAAATTTCTTCACAATCACTAAATCCCACGAAAAATTTTGTCTAGAAGAAAGATTTTGTCACCTTAATTTCTCTGCAACCTCTGGTGGGTCAAACAGTTAGTACTATAGATATATACAGATAGTACCATGACTGATTCTGTGTCTCTCTGCCCTGTTTACAGAGGATAAAGGCACCACGCTTGGCATCTCTGATCAGATTGAGATGGCTGCCCAGGTGGCATCAGGCATGGCTTTCCTGGAGCTACAGAACTACATCCACAGAGACCTGGCAGCCAGAAATGTCCTGGTGGGCGAGAACAACATCTGCAAGGTGGCTGACTTTGGCCTAGCCAGGGTCTTCATGGTGGGTTTGACGTAGAGGTTTTTTTATACTTTTACGTAGCCAGTGTCACAGTTTCTCTCACTAAACACAAAAGAAAGTGTACACTGTGTTTATGAAATATATTGTTGAGTGAACAGCTGCAAAGAAGTGAAACTAAGGCAAGCCGACATTCTCCACTAATTACACATAGATGCTGCTGTCAGTTCAGGTATGCATTGTTTGGTCGACAGCTCAGTGCCAGGTCCTGGTGTTTCCAACCCATAAAAGCTCCTTCTCCCTCCCTGAAGGCACCTGCCTGTCATCTGGAGACACCAGTTCCTCCTATGTTTGTTTTATCCACTTCACATAACACTGACACAGCATTTTTAACCCCCTCATCTCTGCAATACTAAGGCCACTAATGTACGCATCCCCTGCCTTTTGATGGTGATGCTGTATGTGCCATTTACTTTCATTACAAAAACAGTTTTATGGAATCTTTGAAACAGCAGCTGTGTTTTTCTTTTTCTAATTTTCTTTTTTTTTAGATCTATGTTGTAGTCAGGGCTGTCGAGATAACAGATTTTCATTCCATGGTTATTTATTAAATGTTTTTAAATATCACATTTTATCATCGATACCTGTATACCACACCCCTAGTTGTGATACATTGTACAGCCTAACAAATACTGTTGACAACACTGATGCTCAGCTGTGGTAAATGCTCCCATAAAATCCTGTTTTGCCCAGCCATGTTGCAAAAGTGTACAGGTTTATGCCAAAACTGGCTGACTGAAAGCAAAAATCTCTTGTGTGTGCCTTGTTTTGTCTCTAGAAAGAGAATGAAAATGTTTATGAGGCGAAAGAAGGAACTAAGTTTCCTGTGAAGTGGACCGCTCCGGAGGCCATTCACGACAACAAGTTCAGTATCAAATCTGACATTTGGTCCTTTGGAATTTTGCTGTATGAGATCATGACATTTGGACAGATGCCTTACCCAAGTAAGTCTTCTATCAATCTTGTCATATGTCATTTAGTTACGTAGAGATTTTCTGTGATACCAAAAGTTTGATGTTTCATGTGATTCCAGCCATGACAAACTACCAGGTGGTCCAGATGGTCCCGCAGGGCTACAGGATGCCGTGCCCCCCCAAATGCCCTAAAATCATGTATGACATTATGATGGACTGCTGGAAGGAAAAGGAACAGGAACGTCCCACATTTGAGACCCTGCAGTGGAAGTTGGAGGACTTCTTCGACCAAGACGTGACCTCCTACGACGATGCCGGCCGTTACTAACGAGCTGACGAGGCTGGGACACGAGGAGAGAAAGGGACAAAAAAAAAAAAAACATTCTTCCTGCAGTGACATATAATCAAATTCACATGAATCCATAATCATACGTCCTGTTTTTATAAAGTAACAGATTCAAATGTTTTTGTTTTTTAAATCCCACTCATCGCAGCCAAATGAAGGATGTGAAATGTTTGATCTGCATGTGATGTGAAACTGTGACTGTAACTGACATGCAGTGAAGAAGCTTTTAGTGGAGCAACAGTTGCAACACTCCTGGCCCTGCCTTGTTTGACAACTAAATGCACTTTCAGACAGGCTGTGTGTTTGTCTAGCCAAAGTCTTTGAGCGTACTTCACTAGAAGACGCGTTGTTCAGCAGTGACATAGAGCTGCTATCTGTCCATCTTGAGGAACTGGTTCTTCTTGCACTCAGCGTAGCACACATTCTTTCCGCTGACTACCTGCTGAGGTTTTACCATCAGGTACCTGAGAGGATGTATGAGTCACACTAACTTTGTTTGACTTTGTGCCTCGAAGGAGACTTAGTGAGCAGTAGGTGCTCTCATCTGAGCTCATTGCTGTTGGCACATATTGAAACCAGAGTTGAATAACATTATTAAATATAGATGACTGTCTTTGGCCCAGGCAGCCAGAGTGACTGGCTACATAAAGGCAAAGTAGTTTTCTTTTTTCTTTTTTTTTCTGAATTTATTTTACATAAACTATGAGGTCAAGTCAATGACCTTCATTCCATAAAACTGTTTTACTTCAGGGTCTTCTCTGCCACTGTAATCACTGCTACAAGAGAGCCTAAACAAGAGGAAGATCAGATGTGTGTGAAGCCCTGAAGATGTGATGATGGACATCAACCAAAATGATGAGTACAAAAATTGAAAAACTGGATTCTGAAATGATGTAATTTGTGTTTAGAAATGTATAATTAGTACACACAACTGACTGGAACATAATGCTAAATTATGTTAACATTTTAACAAGCTGCATTCATAGAGTTTTGCAACACTGTGCCCGACTGTATATTCTCCAGTTTGGTAGGGAGCAGTGTTACAGCAAGCTAGCAGCTGTGTTTTCATTTTGCTATTATTAATACCATTCCACTTTATTAATATTGCGAAGTTGTCACACTCAATACATGTGTTCCTGTCACCTCAGCACGTTCTGTGATATGACATTGTATGTTTTTTGGCACTAGTCTACTGATAGCTTTGTCTACTATCAGTTGGCTGCACTGTTTTTCTCCTTTTTACCTGCTGGGCTCATAGTTTTTGCAGTCCAGATACTCCAATAGTTTTTGCGTGCTTGTGTTTTTTACTGGGGTCCTAAAATCATCTAGTCTGTCCCTGGTAGCTGCATAACAAATGTGCAGTGCACTTGTCCCTGTATGCTTTGAAAATAAGGAACATTTAGTGAAATGCATTATGTGAGACTTCCTGTCTAATGGCTCATTGACTGAACTATGTGACACCAGACCTAATCACTTGTTTTTTTAATGTTTCTATTCAATGCTGCAGAGTTACTCTCAGATGTGTCCACATTCTGACCATCAGTAGCCAAAACATTGGGGCAATATCGCACCCATTCAGATGCTTTTCACATAGACGTGATGGTTCAACCTGATGGATCTCATGTTCTGATAATTTTGTATGATGTTTTTAGTGTCGTGAACCATGGCAGTGTTTATATAATCATACTGTATTTTAACACAATTGTCATATGTGAATAATATAATTAAACTAGAAAATTTCTCATAGAAACTTTTGTGTGCCTGATGCTTTGTGCTGGATCACCAAATGAATAGCGCCGTTGCTCAGAAAATATTATCCCCCAGTCCCAACAAAGACCATCAGTTTTTAATCAGCGTCCCCATAAAATGATCACAGCCAGAGTTTAAGTTGTTTTGTTACATTACTTTGAAATGTCCTCACAGAGATATTTAAGCTTGTGTTTAATTAGCCCATCAAAATCAGCTGTGTTTAACCGTAACTTGACAGCTTAATATTGGATCTAACTCACAGAGACAAAGAAAATCGCCCCAATCGCATACCTTGAACAGGTGGATATTTCGGCAAAACTGTAAGGCACATGGACAAAACGACCGGATGTATAGTGCCACAAGGGCTTGCTGAACAAAAGTTATATAACTTTTGTGTGGATAACTTTAAAAATCTGGCAGCCTGAGCGAGGGGGACAAAGTAGTCTCACCTGCCTGTTTTCCAGAAATTTCAAGCGCCAGTTATAATGGCAGCTTGTGGGAGAAATTGGTGAACTCTTGTTGAATTGAGGCTTAAAGATCCTAAAATATAAGTCTGACTGCTTCCAAACCTACATCACAAGAACCCTCACAAAATGTCCTACTTTTTTCTGATGTTTTGTGTGTGATTTGGCCAAAGTTGTGGGATTTATTGGGAGTTGTTTCTGAAATTTTTAACTGCTTCTCCATTCTAGTGATGACATCCCTCACTCTTGCCTCCTGACAATTTCGCAATACACATCCATTATAAAATCTGAAGAGGAACAAAAATGACATAAAACTTACATGATTTTTGCGCACACCGTTTTACGAATCATTACCAAAAGTCATAGCACACCATTCCAGATAATTCCGCTTGTTTTCAAATATGTTTTATGTATGTGTGCTCAAAGCTGCAGCACGAGTTACGCAGCGAAATTTGGCGGAAGAAAAATAATAAGAGAGGTAAGTATGAGGAAGAACAAGTGTGTTCCTGTATGTGCGTTGCACATCAGGCATACAAATGACATATTTACTATGGTCTTGGTTGGGCTATTCCGATTTTGAACTAAATTGAAGTTGAAAAACTTTCTCATACACGATCAACATCAAGATCAATTAATGGATATAAAAACACGAGAATTTACAGATGAGTTCTTCTTCCCCTGCTTGTGGAAAATATCCTCCCACTGACACCAGTCTGCTGAGTCATGGAAACTCTTCCCTGTGCCTTTAAATGAGTTCCCTATTCTTTTGGCTACTTTGCAACCTATTTTATTACTACTGTGCTTTTATTAGATAATCACCCTCAGTGCTGAAGGCCTTACCGTAATCAAAAAAGATGTCTGTTCTGCTGAGGAGCACTGATAACTTCCTGCATGTCTATAGGTCACTCTCTGAGTGGCCAAGCAGGGAGCCCACCTCTCCATCCTTTCACTGGGACTTTGGTCAGTTCATTCATATCTGTGCTTTGGATCTTTGTCAACTAAGACACTTAGCCTACCTTTGCTCTTTGTTCATCCCTATCATGACAGCATGTTTTCCGCAATTAATTATGTCATCGCCTGGACTCTTACTCTGTCCGAGTTGTGCCCCTCAGCTTTGCCTTGTGTGTTTGCATTCCAGGTCTTTGTGAAATGAAGGAGGTCCTGCTAGCTCTGGAGGTACCTGGAAGTTTCGTACTGTCTTCTCTGATGTACATGAAATAGAGATTTGCAGTGCTTTACTGAGAAGATTAAAAATCATATGAGCCGGGTTTCTGTTGAACAGTGGTCTCTCAACAATGGTTTCATAAAGCAAATTTTTCTTTTATCATATCTGTAATTTCTTTAAATTGCAAACCTATCTGAAATACACCAAATTTGAATCAAGCTTAAAGGAATTAAGCTGAGGAAATGTAAAATGAATGATTAAATTGGTAAATCTGTTTGGATTTTTATGACATTGGCTATCACATTGGATATATATATATATTTAACTATTTACATGTTATGTCCCAATTTGGCCACACAGTGGTGCTAATACCCTGATGCTTGCACACGTCCCCTAATATCTTCCTGCAGATTCAGTTATCTTTCACTAAAGCAAAAGCATCCACGTGTGACAGTTTACCCTCTAACCTCATGTGCCGATGTAACGGTTACGTTTTTAGAGACTGAACCAAAATCCCTCTGTGTCTCCTCCTCCACTTATTTCTCCCAGAGAAGAGCGTGTGGGCAGACTGAAATTACTCTGTTTCTGAAAGCTGTCACTCTTGTGACCTCAAGAAACCAGTCTTGACTTTTCAGTAGTTTTGAAAACTGCCCATGGACAGAAACATACAATATTCACTTATAGGCTCTTGAGAAAATTGCTGCCCTTCCCTCCACAAACTGAAGGCTCTTTGATGTTTGTCCAGTTGCACTCAACTATGTCATGTCTAGACTTGCACTGTCTGAAAATTTAGCAGTTAAGCTGAGAACTAAAGGCCACAAACCTCATAACAGCGTCCCCAAACATAAGGGTGCAACTTAAAATGATCACAGACTTCTTTTTTAAGGGTCACTATTTGACAGGAGTGAAAAGGCTGTGACATGTTAATTTATTTTGTCTTTTCTTCTTTGCTATGTTGGTCTGTTCAGTTCAGATATGTGCTAGAACCGGACAACATCTCACACTTGGTGACTGACTGAGGTCATCATGAGTGTAACGTACTTCTTTCTTGAAACAAAAATACATGATGGAGTTGATAAAAGTCAGCTCCACCAAAGCAAATGGAAAAGCAAGTGAAATCCTTATCATTTTCATGAAGAAAGAGCAGTAATAATAGCTTAAAATGTACAAAATTCTAAATGAATCTTTCTCAGCATCAACAGAATTGTTTTGGCACAAGAACAGCCTTTCTTGAGTTTTGACAGCAGAGAAGTAAGTCAGTCATGTGTTTGTTAGTGTAGCATTTGAATTGTTTGTGTACTGTTAGTTAGTGAAGACAAAGAAAGGTGCCTGCACACTGACTCCAAGGCAAAATCTTTAATTGAACCTAACCCTAACTGTTGAATATTAAACTCTACCAACATTTAAAAACCTTTGCCCGAGGCATAATAAGTAGAAGAATTACTCTTACATCCAAACAAATAATATAGAGAAAATGTTTAATATTATAGAATTTTTGCTAGGGCATTTTGGATGATGATCTACAACTGTCATCATGTAGCTCACTGGCCACATGGTGAGAAAGATGTGCATAAAGAAGAGTGGCGCATTCATTCTAACTGTTTGACCTGATGAAGATCTGTTGATCAAAACGTTGTCAATTAAAAATTTTTGTGTCTTACAGTCAGTGTTCCAGAGACTTTCTTTTTCGACAAGATAACCTGACGGCACCTCCTTGATGTGCACGTAACCTCTCCTTCCAACTTGCTGATTTATAACACTAATCAACCTAAGAAGTGCTGAGACTTTTGTTTTTATTTTATCCTCATGACTTATTTCAAGGAATATTTTAAATTTATTTCCTTTTTTAAAAAAACCATAAATATATTACATTTAAAGGGATGCTGTGTATTCTGTGTTTACATGATTTGAAAAGTTATGAAACTTAAGGCTTATCCTCACTCTACTTATTATAATCATCTACTCAAAAAGGCAAAGAATTGCAATAGAATTCTTGAAAATTAATGTATGTACAAATTTAAAAGAACAAGTACAAGGACATAAATATTAAAGGTGGAGTCAAGTACACTCTCAAAACCTTAGACCATTATTGTTGGCCTTCGCAAAACAAAACCATACAGCAGCTCTCAGGGGTATGAGCGGCAGTGTCTCCTCCATACATGTCAGCTACCAGTGACAGCAGTATTTTGCTGGTTATTTTGCCTTTTTTGTCCATTATAAGTTGTTGAAGCCCTTATGACCAACCTGTGTATGTAACATAGGCTGCCAAATATAAAAAGAAGTATTAAGCAACCCAGCTCTGAGATGGTATTTAGGAATGGTTGGTATAGATGACATTTGTCATAAAGGCTCCCTCTTGGACTCTTCATTAACCACTTCAAGACAGCAGACATTATAATCGATAAAGTACCAGGAACCCCTAAGCTCCTAAAAAATTTGTTGAAATATTTTTTTTCCACAGTGGTGAGCCTGGAGTCTTTTCTCCCAAGTTCTCCCTTTGTGATTGGTTGTCGCATTCTGTTTTTTGTTATTGAGTTTTGCCAGTGCATTAATTTTGATGCCACTTCACGGCACCGAAATGCAAACTTTGATTCCCAAACCCTAACCCTTACCTGCCTTCAGTGATGACTTTCAGATTTTCTTCTTCTAATCCTAAGTTTAGCAGGACAAACAATTTATGTTAGCTCGTGTGTTACATGATGTTAACTACACACAGTTGTAGTTTTGCAGGTAACGTTATGTAACTTAGATGGGTTGAAAGTGTATACAAACTGTTTAACTTACTTTATTTTCCCCTTAAATGCAGGAGGTGAATTCACTGCTTTGTAAGGTGGTCAAGGAGCCCAAACAAAAAGACCTCAGGGCATTAGAGCAAAGGGCTGCTGGGTAGACAGGCAGAAGCTCGAATTTGGAGGAAGGCAGTCTGCAGTGTGTCAAACACAACCCCTACTGACCCAGCTGTGTAACCCGCCAGCTGGGTTACTCAAAAACTATCCAGCTCCCTGCAAAATAACCCAGAAAAATGAACCATGGGCTCAACCAAGCATATGGGTAGATAAAATCATTCAGCACTGTTAAGTGTGTGGTGGTAGTGGTTCCAAGTTTCTAGCACCTTTTCATATCAAAATGACCCCGACTTCCCAAAACATGGGAAGTCAGGGGGTAACTTTGTAGTAATCACCTCTTTAACCTACACATAAAGGCATGCAATATAATAAAGATCCTTGTAAAACTCAATTGTCTGTGAAGCATTTCAACATTTAATTTTACACCAATACACTATCTGCAAATTACACTTAAAAAACAAGCATAAGACATTTGTGGCAGGTTAATAGTCTTGGAGCAATGGCAGAATCTTGCACATTATTTTACATTTTTAAGACTTCATAAATGACACAAATATGAATCTTTAGCTCAATTCACATTGATAAATGGTCACTCAAGCAAATTCCACTCTTGGTGTTTCTTTTACTAACTGTACTTTCCATGAGTAGGAATTACACCTTGAGATAAAAACTCCTTTTCTCCTGCTTCTTATTTCAAATAATTCATTTCTTTAGAGCAGCTGGTAACAACCCCTCTGATTAATACAACAAATTCCAACAGCACTTTTTTTTCTTAAAAAATAAAGCACACTCATTACTTTATACTTTACGTTTCACTACTCCACTGACAACATAAAAATGACTTAAGATTAAAACTGAAAGAACATAATGAGACACTACTTGTGTGTAAATATAGTCTTAGATTAGTGACAGTTTTTATTACATAAAACAAAAATCTGACTTCTGTGTCCATTAAAAATCTAAGATCTAAAATGAGACTAACAAAGTTATTACAGGAGCACTCTGCTACTTATCCTGTTTCTGTGGATGGGGGAGGAGGTGCTCCCTGTTAGGCTGTGGGAGGACCAAGGATTGTTTGTTGTCTCCCCTGTCATTCCAGCAGACATCCAGCAAAGGGTAGACTTTTCCCTGGACCTCCAGCCTAAAGCTGTAGATGAGGACCAGCTCGTCAGGACTATCAATGTTATAGAAGGTCAAAACTCTTCCCTCATAATCCAGAAAGAGTCCCACCCGGCGTGGGGGAGATGACATTGGCAGGACCACCTTGGGAGAAGTGAAGGCTTCATAAACCCCATCCTTCAGTCCAATCAACCACACTCCACTCTCTGGATTCTTCGCCAGCTTGACCTTACGATTGACTGTTCCTTTGATCAACCCAAGACGCCATTTGGACTTGTAACCCACCTCCACCTGAAAGGTAGGAACAGTGCTGTTCATAAATATGCTAAAATCTCATGCTCACTGGGTCTCATTCATGAAATGTTAGTACATTTGTAAAGAGAAAAACCTTGGTAGTAATGGCCTGCACCAGATTTGTGGACACAGCTGGAAACTTGGATTTGATCGTAGTCATGCGTGTATGTTCATTAATACCTATCAGTCATAATGTGGCTGTGTGTTCCTGCTACTTAGCAATTAGCGTTCTCCACTGCCCATGAAAATCCAATGAGCGCTATAGAGTGGCTAAGTCGTGCTACCTCCGGTGGACCCTATAGTAACTTATTTTGGAAAAATTTATACAGTAGTCAATTTACAGAGACAATTTTTTTTTATCCAGTTTAAATTGTGCCCTCATTCATAAATATGTCATTTTAAAAGTTAATTTTACAAAGAAATTAAGTAGCAGTTTGTCGTGAAGATAGTTAAGTACCACTTAGTTTTGGTGAAACCACTCAGTGAACTGTGTCTCTTGTCTTGCACAATATACGTCACCAACGCTAATGTGGCTGTAACTTTTGCACAGTTTCTTTGTTTCCAGAACAAGGGAAAATGAATAAAAATCATTAAAGGCTTAAGGATGTCGAGAGCTGGAGCTAGAAAGAGGGTTAGTCGCTTCTGTCAAAGATCGTTGTTAAGACCTCACTTCAGGTGTGTTGTCTTTCTAAATACGTATTCTCAAAGTCTTATATTTCAGCAGTTGTGTGATGAAGTGCGACTTTCTTGACTTGAAAAATGATCTGTTAAATTGACAAACATCACATTTGAGATTGGTGGTACAATATGAATGGTATAAAAAAATGATATATCTCTTTCCATTGACTACCAGTCATATTATTTTGAAATAAGGTCCCATGGACCTGAAGTAGAAGGGCAGGACTTAGGCACTCTTCAGGGTCTGTGAACATGACATAAAGAGAGGTAGAGACAGAGATAAATTTAAAATTTCCTGATGCCAAGTTCCAAGTTATTGTGAGTGAAGAGGAGTTGAAAAAACCTAAGCCTAAGCCGAACTCTAACCCCTTTATTTTATTACTGCAAAATAGCCAGACCAACCAGGTTTTGATGTGCTCCTCACCCTTTATCTGGTTGAGCCCAGCCACCTAGCCAGGCTCTATGTCCAATCCAACATAAATCTATACTGAGCCCAGCCACCCTACGGACGAAACTCATGTCAGCCACATGTATCCACGATCTCATCCTTTCGGTCATGACCCACAGTTTATGACAATAGGTGGGGACTGGAATGTAGATGGCCTTTGAGAGCTCTGCCTTCTGGCTCAGGTCTTTCTTCACCACAACAGTCCAGCGCAACACCCACATTACTGCTGATGCCACGCTGCCTTGTCCATCTCCTGATTCAGCTTCCCATCACTCATGAACAAGACCTCGAGATACTTAAAATCCCTTGCCTGAGGCAGGAGCTCATCTCCCAAATGGAGAGGGTAATCCACCATTTTCCATCAGAGGACTGTGGCCTTGGGCTTAGAGGTGCTGACCCTCTTTCCGACTGCTTCACACTTGGCTGTAAACTGTCCCAGTGCCTACTGGAGGTCACAGGCCAAAGAAGCCCACAGAACCACATCATTTGCAAAGAGCTGAGAGGCAATTCTGAGGTTCCCAAACCAGACACTCTTTTCACCATTGCTGTGCCTCGAGATCCTGTCCATGTATATCACAAACATGACTGGAGGCAAGGGACAACCCTAGTGGAATCCAATACCCACTGCAAACATGTTTGACTTTGTGCCAAGTATACGGACATACCACTGACTTTGGTTGTAAAGAGCAGACACGGTGTGAGCCTTCTCAAAGTCCACAAAACACATGTAGACCGGATGGGTAAACTCCAATACCCCCCAGCAAACACGCAAGAGAAAAGAGTCAATCTGTTGTTCCATGGCCAGGATGAAATCGGCATTGTTTCTCCTAAATCCAAGGTTCAACTATTGCCAGAGCCTCCTTTTCAGTTTGGCTTGCCTGAATGCCATTTTTTAGGCTTCGGATATTTATTAATGTCAATGAACAAACCTCCGAACGTTCCATCTCACAAAACAAACAAACAAACAAAAAAAAGTTAAAAAAATAAGGAATGATGTAGGCCTATTTCAAGCTCTTTCATAACAGAAAGCTATAGTTCATTTAGATCCAATGCATCATCATACAGCCCAGCTTGAATGAAAGAAATATACACACAGCTCACTTACATTAGCTCGCTCAGAAGAGGAGGGGATTTTCTGCCATTATTTACTCCCAAATAAGCATTATTGCTTTAGAGGCTTTGAACACTGCCCACTCTGATTCCATGTCCCCAATCTCCACTGGGATGAGAGAGAAATTCTTCCAGAGGTGTAAAGTGAAGACCCCACTGACAGGGTCCGCCACCAGATGTTCCCGGTTCACCCTCACTACTCGTTGAGTTTACCAGGTCTGTCCAGCAGCCTTCCCCGCCATCTGATCCAACTCACCACCAGGTGATCAGTTCACAGCTTCACCAAGACATATGGCTGCAGATCTGATAACACGACCTCAAGGTCAATCATCAACCTTTGGCCTATGGTGGCCTGGTACCAAGTACACTTATGAACAACCTTATCCTCAAACATGGTGTTCTTTATGGACAATCCATGACTAGCACAGAAGTCCAACAGCAAAGCACTGCTTGGGTTCATATCAGGCAGGCCATGTCTCCCAATCATCCCCCTCCAGGTTTCTCCATTGTTCCAGTGTTGAAGTCTCCAAGAAGAAATATGGAGTCCCCTGATGGAAACCCTTCCAGGACCCCACCTAAACACTCCGAGAAGGACGGGTATTCTGAGCTGCTGTTCTGTGCATAAGCACAAACAATAGAGCCCTTCCCCCAGCAACTCGAGTCACATAAAGGCAACCCTCTCATTCAACGGGGAGAACTCCAACATTGCCGTACTCAGCTGGGGGCTTGTGAGGATCCCCCCACCCAGGCTGCATCGGGTAACTCCAGAAAAGGAGAGAGTCCAGCTCCTCTCCAGGAATTTGGTTCCAGAGCTAGTGCTGTGCATGGAGGCAAGCCCAACCATACCTAGTTGGTACCTCTTCACCTCCTGCATCTTTTACGGCTCCTTCCCCACCAGTGGGGTAACATTCCACATCCCAAGAGCCAGGGGCCAGGACACACAGTTCCCAGCCCTCACTCACCATTCGCCCTATACTGCACCTGACCCCATTACGCTTTTTTCTGATTTTGATAGGACCTACAAAAAGAACAGAGCTAGTAAAATATTGATGAATGACAAATTACTTGTAAATTTCCTTCTATGAACAGTTTACACACAAATTCACTCTGCTCACATTTCATGAATAAGATATATTGAACGGACCCATGTTTTGAGTGCAAAGAGAACTAAATGTGTCCACTGACAGCTACTGAATGTGAAACTGAGCGTTGTTAACTACCTTGAGACTTAAAAATGATCCATTCTCCATTTCAACATGTGACAGCAAACCAAACAAACACTGTAATTACACTATATATCTTTAATTGATAATCAGTGAAATGAATAAGGTGCAAGATCAGTCTATGCAAATGTTGGGTTTAATTTAATTCCACTTGTGTTGTTAAATTCATATTTAGTAGAATTGTAAAGGTATTAATAAAAAGTGATCCTGTCCATAAAATCTAACATCTGTATTGAATCCTATATGCTGGATGTGAAACAAAAAAATAAATATAAGCCACATCTGCAATGAATTTGAGGAAATCAGCATGAACTAAGATAAAATATTTTTGGGACTTTTTGGATTCAGGGTTAGG
>JAQLOL010000010.1:2038869-2049996 GCA_029783665.1 Naso thynnoides
TTTTCAGATCTGACCCTTAACTCTGATTTATTTCGACCAGACCGGACTTGGTGATTGTTCTGACTGTGAAAATACCAACAGAGACGGTTTTGGTGAAGTTTAATTTGGTTTCTATTCGGTTTGAATGAAGTGTGTCTTAGCACGTTAACAAGGTAAGCTCATCTCCATTTGGTAAAGTTAACGTTAACTTCAAAGAGAAACTGAGCTGTCAGTCAAATCCAGTGTAACTGTGAACCAAACACAGTGACAGAAAATAAAATATGAAAGCTGTTTGTGGTTTTCAGGAATTAACAGACAGATAACTACCATCCTCATCATTTATTGGGGATGGGACACGTTGAGGTTAGCGAGCCGTAGTGTTAAAGGGCTGCGGCTTTAAAGAGCAGGCTGCAGCTACCCTGCTTATGAGCGCAGGCACACGGAGCTCGTTTACATTACCGACTCCACGTGGAGAGAGGATTGACGTCACTGTTGCTCAAGAAGGCAACAACTACGCTCGTCTCTGTAAGTGAAGTAAAAGCTTTGTGAGTATGAAGCCAAAACTTTATCCACACACCTGATCAACAAGTTTGAAGTGTTGGTTGTCACACTTCTCTAAGCTGAGCTTGTTGAGCTGCAGGTATCAAACAATGTTTACAAATGATATTGGAAAAATAAAAAAGAATTTGTTCGATGGCAAAAAAAATCTGTAATTTACGTTTTTCCCTCCGAAATTGTATAGACATTTTGGAGGCGTTCATGCGCCAATACGGTGACACCATGAAACCGTGATATTTTTGCCCAAGGTTATCATATCATGATAAAATCATACCGTGACATAACTAGTCTCAGCAACACACTCTCGTGAGATCAGGGAACTGCTGCTTCTCGCCTTGTTTCACATTAAATATATAATAAATATAATATATAATAATTTATATTTAAGTGGACATTAAATGGTCTCATACGTGAAGCCATGAATTAAAAGTTAAAACTTAGAACAAATTTAATGCAATGCAAAATCCATCTGCTTTTATCCATTCACACAATATTAATAATGCTTCTATCTGGAAGGATGGTGAGAGAGGTGACCCCGCCCACTCAGGGGACAGGAAGTGGATACCATTTCACACCATTGGCGCGGTGTGTAGTGGGTATCTTCTGTTATATTGAGTATGTTTGTTATCACCTCCAGCTCCACCCTTTCATACAGCTACGGTCACTTTTGGCTCCAAAAAAACAAAAGACATCAAAGTGGCTTATTTAATTTATTGTTTATGTCTTTACCACGTAAGTTTCTATATTTGATTAGGATTATACAATCCAGATTTGTTTTCTCATTAAAAAACTTGAAGACAATCCAATACATCATCAACAATGGAAAAAATGAAGGGTAAGAAAATAAGACTGAAGCTGTGAAAAGTTCCAGCTTGCCTGTCTACCAGGGGGACTGAGAGATGGAGAGAGACTGACAGCGTGAGTCAAGAAGAGAAGCAGACAGAGCCGGAAATCAACGCTGCATCAGAGAGTGTGGAAAAAGGTGTTATCTCTCTCAGAGTCACACTGCGTGCCAGCCACAGGGAGCCCTGCTCTCCCCCTCTTCTGTTTCAGCCAAGTACGACGGAGCTGTTGATAATTAGAGAGGGTGCAAGATGCTGCTGATTCACCAGCAGAACAATCTGTTGCACACGGAGCGGCCTCATTTGAACAATTTCAATAATCGTATTTGCATAAATTAAAGGAACATTTGTTCTGCAAGGCTTGTCAAACACATTGCCGTCACCACAGTGTGTGAGCGTGGTCATGACTGGCGGAGTGTGTTGTCCTACAGGAGCGGTGATCTCCACACTGCTGCCGTGGTAACAGCACAGGTCTGCTGCCTCGTGGATGATCCCGTCACGTATGATCCACTGCATGTCATGTCAGTGCAGTCACCCGTTCACGTGTGTTCTTCCTGGGCACCTCTGACCCTGCAGCTTAGCTGGCAGCACTCTGATCATAATTTACCGTCTGCGGCTCCATTTGAGGTGAGAGGAGATGAACTGAATGTAAAACGTAGTTCTGATGGAAAACTGGTCGGAGCTTTTTTCTTCTTCCTGCTCCTGTTTGTTCAAGGAATGTGTATTATGAGTTTTTGTTTTTGTTTTTGTTTTGGAAATTACACTCTAAAATAAGCAAATAAACCAAATCTGAATGAATTAGTGAATGTTCTCATAACTGATTTTTGTGAACTAAAACAAGCGTGTGTGGATGTAAAAGCTGATTTGAAGGAGAAAATCAGAAAGACGCTGACTGCAGACCACTGATTGTGTCTGTAGTTTTATTTCCTTCCTCTTTTAAGCAGAATTATTGCCTTGTAGACTGGAAGGGAAAGTTTCGTATATATAATAATATTCAACTTAGACAAAATACACACTGTGCACACACACTGTTAGAGCCCAGACAACACTGGATTTTTGAGGCCAACATGTTATCAGTACTTGTCAGTTTAGAACCCAACGATGGCTCGAATTTTTTAAATAAACACATACAATTTTTAGAAAGGATCCTAAAAAAATTAGCTACTTAAAGTCCAACCGAATCACTGAGCAGCATGGTGGCTTTGTGCTGCGGCTGACCACATAATAAGACAACTGGCATTCAGACTGCGGCTGTGTCTTTCTCCACTGGTTGTTGTTTTGTTCACTCTCTCTCTTCGCTGAGGTGCAGGACAGGTCGTGTAAGTTTTACACTCGAGAGGCACGTGAACATCTCTAGAAGCTGGAGAGGGGAACTGGGACCAACAGTAGCTGCTAAGACCTTCACAGCAGACACGTTAACAAGTTGTCGCTCAGACCTGCAAGTCAAACAAGGTCATTTGCTGATCCAGTTCCTGTAAGGAGAGAAGTGAAAAAACGACCATCTTCCTTTATTATCGTGAAAAGCATCTTCAGCATGTCTTCAAAGTGTCTGAGTGGGACTGTGTGACCTTGAAGACATTTCAGATTCATATTAATGTGGTTTAGCATAAAACAACTTGTTTGTCCTATTAAATCTGACATTTCTGCTTGTTTTGGTAAAAGAGAGCTCAGGACATGACGGGACTTGCAGTGTCTGTAGTTGTGTTGTTTGCTCCGGTGTTCACCGTGTTGGCAGGATCATTGGGCTCCCATCCTTAGCACCGCTGAGCCCGGCGGGCTGTGACCTGCTCAGCAGTGCTTGAGCTTTGCTCAGGTGCACTCCGCTCTCAGAACTGAAGCCCGAGGAAACCCTCCTGTATGAAACAGTTATTCAAAGACAATATTTTTACGCAGCTGTGGTCACTGTTTGTTATTTTCAAGTAAACTCCTCTCTGCCTTGAGTGTCCACACGCTGAGTGGGCTGGTTGTAATTAACTGAGAACTTCACACAGATGACTTGTTTGATTCTCATCTGTGGGTTTATTTGAGAAAGCACTCTCCAAACCGGGTACCAGGCGCCGCATCCCATTTGTCACGCAAACTAGAAACTGGATGAGCCTTTAGGCTGCAAGCTGAGAGTCGGTCAGCGGCTTTATTCAGATATTTCCATGCTGTGATGGAAGTTTTTCATTAAAAGTTTTGCTCCATATGCTCTTCAACTTTTTCTTTCTGTGTACATTTAGTGATTGTCCGTGTGCTTCTCTCTGTGTTTTAGATGCTGGATTTGTGCGTGGGCATAACGAGGAATCCAGGTGCGAATTACCACCTGTGGGAGTCATGAGGAAGAGAGGGTAAGAATAAGCACCTCACCCCTCCCTCCTGCTGCGCAGCTCGACAAACTCAGTGTTGATTTGAGAAGTGAAATACAGAGAGAGAAACTAAAATCTGAAAAAATAAGGACCATTGGAATTCCCAACGACCTCCACAGAGTTCTCAAATGTGGACACAAAAATGGGTTTCATGATTTATTCATGTAGCCGAACATCAACGTTTCAGGTTGTTCTGTGTCAAATCAAATAGGCGTTTTTGTTTGCCTTCCATCATTTTTTTCAAAAACTAAATTATGTATTAATCCCTGCCTCACTTGCCAATTTGGTATGTTTTGATAAACGCCTCATCTGATGTGCTGAAAGAGTTACTTTGTGATGTCCCTCTGGTGCAGGTCGTTAGACACAGAGTAAACTTTAGGTGTTTACAGCTGGTCATATTCACAAGGTTCATATTTTCTAGACTAAACAATTGAACGGCTGAGTTACTAACTGAATGATCAAAAGTAGTTCTATGCAGGCAACGCAGCCTTTATAAAGTAACACCAGTAATTTAACAGAGGTCATATTTAATGGTAATTAATGAACATGCCAGATTAGGGTGTATTCTGACAGCACACATCCTCCATATGAGATTTAATTTACAATTTTATGTCAAAACACTTTAATTTACAAATTCACGGTAATTTAAAAATAAGAATTGTATTCCTTCAAACACTGGCTTCAAGGTGCACATTTGTGCTGGGTTAGACATTATACAGCAGCACGCCCTGCGACAAGTTAACTGTGCTGAATGTCTTTCAGTGTGTTTGAGTACATGTTAAAAACAGTTGAAGGTATTCTGGCATGATATTAGGGGGAAACTGGCTCCCAACTACAGCAGCATCTGTCAGTTTTATGGGAGCACACAAACACAGCATGACTTCACGCTGGCTGTCTGCTTTCGTCAGTCTGTGTGCAGCGCGGACGCGGGTCGAAGCTCCGGCCGCAGGGAGTGCAGGTAGATGTGTTCTGGTGATTTGGTAAACATAAACACAGGCGCATGATCTGCTGCAGCCTGGTGCAGTCGTACGGTAAGAAAAATAGACAATTAGAAAGCGTGTCACAGCTGATATCAGTCATGGCCAAACAGATCGACCGCTGTGACGCCGTTCAGTGTCAACCTCGTGATGGCGAAGAAGGAGCAGACAGCTGCTGCTAGCCCCAGTGTACACAGGAGCAAACTGACACACGTGTCAGTTCAGACTCGTAATCACCGAATTTACTACCAGTCAGCTTCAATGAGCTGATGAAGTCAGACCGGCTTGGGAAGACGTCGCCATAACGGCCCTTTCCCCGAGAACTGCTGCCAGCTGTAGGAAGCGGTTTAATGACACAAGTGGCGTCATGACGCTCGTCTGCCGCCTGATTCACATCCCATCCGACAGAAAAGAGTCAGCTTCACATTTTACATGACCAACGGAAGCAGAAGGCTGCTCTCAAATGTATTGTTTTCATTATTTATGTAGTGGAATGAATTTCTGACAACATCCACCAACCTTGCCTGTAAAATTCTGGATAATAATAATGATAATAATAATAATAATAATAATAATAACTCAGCTCACAGGCTGCACATAGATCTCTAATGTGAGCAGGGGCGAGGCCATGTAAAGCTTTAAAAGGACTGACTCAAAGTTTAACATGGGTTCTGTATTGGTGGGACAGCCCGTGAAGTGTTGCAGGTCGGTGGGTGATGTGACGATGTCCGGCAGCTGACGTCTCAGTGAGCCGCAGACGTCCCTGCGACTGAGCCCTGAGTGCAGTTACAGCTCGAGATGTCACACAAAACTTTTAATCATCACAGTGTTCCTTAGTTGGAGAAACCAGATGGTGATTTGTAGGTTACATATGAAAGGCCCCCCCTTTGCATGTCCACGTATGGGTGCACGGGTGTCGAAATGCTTGTTGAAATAGAGAGGAAGGGTGAAGTGTGTTTTTCTGGGGCACACTTCACTTGTTTTCTCTGTTAATAAATATAAATAAACACATCATTCACACAAGTGCAGGGACACACACGCTGCACTTTTATGAGCCCGTTCAGAGGAGGGGGGCACTTTCCATTTTCTGTCATCGACTACGGCTGATTTCATCATTACTGCTGCGCTGTATCTGTTGTCCCAGACACGATGAAGAACTAACAGCGTCGCACCTGTGTTCATCGTCCGGAGGTGCACACAGTCGTGTTGTTCCGCTCCAGCAAAAACACGTCGCGTCTGCTGTGGAAGCCGTCGAAGCCGACCGATGACCTGTCATGTTCTGGGGGGGTGTCCCATTTCGTGGGGGTGGATTTCAGCCACTACCCCTTGTCACTTTGTTCCAGGGCACAGGGGGGGCTGCAGGCTGGCCGCACTGACTCTTTTGTTCTCTTTTACACATTTCATTGTTGCTACTGCTCATTGCAGGTTTCCATATTATTTATGCCTTTCCTTACAAGTGCACCACTTCTTTTCTGCCACCCTCTTTGCTGCACTTTGTAAAACATATTCTGTCTGATCCTTCGTCAACACCAGCAGATCTTAGAGCTGCAGGAGGAGCGACATGCAGCTACTGGGGAGAGGGACGTGTGGAATACCCTGCTTAGCCCGAGAAATGATTTTTCTTCTCCATGTTGGTCGCCTGCTGCCTCTGAGGTCCTGAATGAACTGTTTGTTTTCCTCATGCAAGTTGGGAAAGAGTATTTTTTAAAAAGTTTGGTTTTCAGCCAGAAGTCACATTTTGCACGTGCACAACTCAGTGGAATATACTGGTGTAGTTTCATCTGTGGCTGGCACGCAGCAGGTGAACGTGCCTCCCTACCTGACCTTGGCTTTTGGCTTTGCTCTGTGTACCTGTCCGGCTCAGGCGGCTGATGAGACCTTCTGCCGCCTCGGGCAGTGCGTGCTGTTGGTTTAGTACCAACCTCAGCTGGAAGAGCGTAGGCAGGCAGAACAGTAAATCCACACCACGCTCATCCATCACCGTGGCCGCGTCGCTGCGCTCTCCCTTCCTCCGTCTGCCTCCTTCCCTCCAGCTTCGCTCAGCTACGTCTCTCCTCATACACGCTCTGTGGCACATGATTAATCCTTCCTCTCATACCTCTTCTCATGTGTCAGCACCTTCACTGCTTTATAGGCTCATAGTGAAATGAAGTGACAATTCCACTCTGAAATATCACCAAATTAAGACCGCTGGCATGTGTAAACAACGCAAATATACACCAAAAAACCCATAAATCCAAATGGAGGCCAATGCCTAACTCCTGTTAAAACTTTGTTGATCCTGTAACACTGAAAGCTTGTTTTGTGTGGTGGAGCCTTTTCAGCTCTCAGATGACCAGATGTTTGTAATGTTGTCTGCATTAGTTCATTAAAAACACATCCATGGATCACAAACAGGAGTGCTGTAGTGCTGGTATGTGCAAGAATGAAAAAGAGGGTAAAAGGGGTTTTAAGCACACTTTTAACTTTCAGGCGACTTGCTTGAGGTCAACTGGTTTGAATTGAAATTAAAAAAAAACTATAACATTGTGCATGTTTTTGAAATTTTCCAAAAAAGAAAACAAAACAATATTTAGTGAAAAAACTCGTGGCCCTGTGAGGCAAACATAGGTACATGTTTTTTTAAGTTTTATTATACAACAAGTCAATTAGAGCGTGCTCAGATCAGCATGACAGCACGCCGTATTCATCACTAAAAACATTACTCCGCACTCCAGTGATGCTCACACCGTTTCCATGGCAACGGGTCTGAGAGTTCTCCCCAGAGCTGCCGGGCGCCGTCTTCACACACCTGGCTGCAGGTGACAGAGGCTGCTGCGGCGCCGGGAGAATAAGTGACGTCAGTGACACACACGCTTCAATCATTTGTCCTGATGTGTGGAAAACACGCAGTCACAGTGCTGAACTTCTACAGGTCAACGTGTGGTGCGGTGAGGAGCGAAGGGAAACTTGTGACCCTGAAGCGTCTCCGGGCAGGAGCCGGCGCTCCTGGTGCAGCGCGTGTGAGGGTCCAGGGCGGTTTTCGTGGCCAGCCTCAGGGAATTCTCAGACCAGCTTCGGAGGAGGCGACTGTCCACAGGCTCACCCACCAGCTTACAGCAGAAGCCCACGAGTGTCTGTGCCCGGCCTTCAGCCGGACACTGAGGCCACAGAGCCAGACCGGGCAGACGTACAGCCGGACAGACTGAACTGTAGAGCAGAAAAACACAAATATACACGAGGTGTGGTTTATGAAAAAAGTCCGACCCTGTCGACTGTCAAACTCACATTTACAGAACCATTCAAATCTTTTTTAACATTTTGTGAACTGGCCGTCACAGCCGAGAGGTTTTTTCCTCCCGTGCGTGTACGAAGTCGGAGAGACACGAGCTGTGACCGCCGGGAAAGCGTTTTTAAAAATATGGACTGAAACAGAATATTTGGTTTGATAAAATCCTGCTGTGGATTTTGGAAGTGATTACCTCTATGTTTTTGTTGTTGTTGTTTTTGTTTGTTTTTTCTTTTTTTTTGCGACTTTTGGCTTTTTAATAGTCTGGAGTAACTGAACTGTTTGGCTTCTCCATCAGCTGTGTTGGTGACACGGCGCTGTAACTGAAAATACGTGACAGATTTGTGGTTATAGAAGCTCCATCTGTGTGAGGAAAAAATTCAACATCTTTGTTATAACCTGGTTGACAACAATAGATCCAATTTTCGTGTTGATTCTTGCAGTATTAATGTAGTTTGGGAAATTCCAAAACCTCAATTCAGCACCAACGTCAGCTCAGAGTTCACTCGTCTGGGACTAGAAGAGCCTTTGTGCCGGGGCGTTGCTGAGGGTGGGGTTACTTGCTGTGGTGGTGAACTAGGTTTCATTACACATTAGGACACTGGAATGAAAAGAAAAAAATCTGTGGAGCTGCTGAGGACGAGACAGCTGGGAGCTGGCTGCTGCAGCTGAGCCGCCTGCATGTGCGTGGAGTCAAACTCTGTGAGCCCGAGGAACTGAGTGAAAAGAAATATGACAAGTCTCTACGTACAAGCGCACACGTATGGGCTCAAGATAAAGCACATGTACACACTCCTGGACACACATCTACTTAAATGTCAGGTGCAGCTCTGAAGCAGCTGTTCCACTGTCAGCACCCACGTAGCCTGACGTAGCCTGCTGCTCAAGGGGCTGGAAGGAAAATGTTCAGATGTGGAAAAAAGAAAAAAGGAACTCACCCGCCTCCCCTCCCTCCCCTGCCATCCGTCTGAAAGGCAACGGAGGCCTGGCCATCGGTTTCTCTCACTTCCTTTAACATCACAGGGATTGAGTTGTTACTCAGGTAGCTCTGCAGAGAGACTAAGAGGAGCGTGTAGGAGATTTTAAAAATGAAAACAACAACAACAACAAATACACTGAAACAGGTTTTCAGATGAATTCTCTGGTCTCATATAAACTTTCTCTAAATCCAGTAAATTGTAAACATACAATATGTAATTTATGCTACTAGTGACGCATTTTGATTACGCTCAGGGTTTAAAGTGACGTTGTGTTGAATCGTTGGATTGTTTATTTCATTGTAAAACAGCGACCACTTAGGATGAAAATCTGTCTGAGCGACTCAGCAGAAATGTTCCCAGACGAGGTAAAGTGTTGAAGTTTTAGTCACGTTAAGTCACACTTGCTGACTTCCTTCCTCACGCTGTGACTGGTCTTACCCTGAACGCTCGACACAGGAAACAGGTTTAAACATTGTTGGAAACATTTATTGATTTACGGATGTTTATGTACACAATGTAGTAAGACGTATAACACAGATGCAGCCATTTTTAGACATTGTAATGTGAAAATGTCAGCTACTGTAAGTTTAGCTCAGTTTTTTCAAGGTGAATTTGACATTTCTCTTTTCCTCACGGAGACAACCAACGTGTGGACATACAGAAGTCCCCCGGAGCTGTGAGCAAGCTTTGACTTGATGCCACTGCACCCAGTAAAACCTCTGAGTCTGAACCCAGTTTTCCTCACAGTGTCACACTGTAACAAGCTTCATTTCCAAGAGGTCAACATGATTACGAGGTGTGAAAGAGACAATAACCCATCAGTAACTAATCAATGTCTGAGTCAAAGAAGGAACTGAGGCTCAGCACAGTTCGGAAACGAGTCTGAGAGGCAGAGGTTTGTGTGCGTCATCCGTCCCTCCGCCCTTCCTTCAGTCATATGTTCCTAACGAACTGATGGAGCATGCAGGAGCACACGCTGCTCTCCGGCCGTGTGCAGAGTGAGGCCCGCATCTCTCCCTGAGCAGCCTGAGAGATGGATGCAGATTAACGGCACACGTCCTCACAGGACTCATCATTTGGTCCTGGTTATGACTGCAGCCCTGGCCTCCTGTGTGGGCCACTGGGAACAAGTGGTGGTAATAACTATGATGACAGAATTACCTCTGATTCAATGCAAATGTCGTGCCGTAGGAAACTTTAGACCCACGGCGCTCCATCAGCCCAACAGCACCAAAGATGTTGCAGCTTAAATGTTCCCAGTAATTCTAAAAAGCTGAAGGCCTCTTGATAATTCCCCCCGACACAACAGAAGATCTGGAGCCGTCGACTTATTTGTGGATTGAAGCCGTTCCCTTTCAGCTTGCAGGGCAGAGCTCCGCCACGGTCTAATGAGGCAGAAGACAACCTGAAATCAATAGCTGCTCCCGGTGCAACGCCATGAGAACAGGCCTGCTGGACGACTGCAGTAATTAAACGTGTTTCACGGCGTATAACGGTCTGCTGCTTAAAGGCTGCAGAGCGGTGCAGCTGTTTGTCAGACAGTAGGTGAAGTCTGTTCTTCTCTTGTCAAACCATGTGTGCACTCAGCCTTGGCCAGCTGTGGAGAGCTTCCAGTCTGCAGCGTCATGTCTTCTGGCCTCGTTGGTCTTCAGGCACAGAGGCTGAGTGCGTCGGCTGCAGCCGTACGAGGACTTTATTTGGCTGTTTTTCAGAGAATCCTAAGTGATTCAGTACTACGATACACATACCATAATATCAATGTAACATGAATACAAAGTAGAATAAAACCAAAGAGGCTGAATCTTGCCTAGCTTCATTTTAATCAGTTACACACATTTTCTGAAAAAGGCTAAATCTGTAACTCCAGCGTAGAAACATCACAAACAGGAAGTCTGGCTGTTTCTAACTGAAACCGCAAAGTTAAAACATTCACAGCAAATCAAAACACCGACATGTTACTGTTGCACAAAATTACTGCAGCACACGACTGCTCATTACCAGTGCAGTCAGCGTTAACGTGTTAATGATGAGTTAATTCATTAAATGGATTAATTAATTAATTTTAATGCCGTTAATTTTCTTAAGGTGTGATTAACACGTGCTCGTTCTGTCTAGGGCTGGGCAAAAACTGACTCATCAATGCAATTCATTTTTTCCTAATCAAACTCCAACCCC
>JAQLOL010000010.1:2126907-2137984 GCA_029783665.1 Naso thynnoides
ATGACTACTATCTTCTGTTCATGAAGTGACTTACAGTTTCTAATATGTTAATGTTTTGAATTATTATCCAGTGATTCATAAATGGATACTTGATTTCTGAATTTCAAGTTATTGAACTATAGCGTAACGCAAGGCGAAAATGTTGCCATTGAGCCAAGATGTTTGAGGTGACATCATCATTATACTTTAGTGTTATTGTTGTACAATAAATAGATCATATATTTAAAGGTCCTGTTTGCCAAATTAAACAGGTCAGGTCTTTGGGAGAACCCTAGTCTTCATAGAAGTGTCCAGTCTGTCGGAGAGGGTCCAGACGCTTGCGTGGAGTGATCCGGGATTCTTCTGTGATCCATAGATGGCGAGCCCCCCAAAAATCTTAGAGGATCTGGACTGATTCTTCGTTATTAGCTCCATCTGGTGGTAGGGCCGACCCGGTTGGCAGGATTGTTACCCACACCCAATTGGGTTAATGCGTGACTCTATCGACCTCTCTCAGACTGTCACACACAAGCGATAAATAATCGAAGGACCACTAGACACGGATTGACTAAACGAACATTTGCAGGAACACAAAACCAAAACCATACCAGTATAAGGCAAAAAGCCAAAGACCCTTTATTTTAAAGGTGCCATCTTATTTTCTTTGTTATTTTTCATGTCATTGTTATATAAATGTTGTAAATTTTCTCTGCTCAGCTAATACTCACTAAAAGAGTTCACTTTTGCAGTTTGCTCTGTTGCTTGTGTCGTTCATTGTTGGGCTGTCTCCGTCTGTGACAAATGAGCTCTTTCTGAACCTGGCAATACAGTGTATTTACTACAGGTGGGTTACACATGATTTCCATAAATAACTCACAATTAATCACAAATTAATCACACCTTTTTAAATTGTCAGCTCTAAATGTACCTTCGAAGGATATTTTTCTAGTTTTCAATACTCTTATCACCATGAGAGTGGACAAATACGCTTGCTTTATGCCAACATATGTTTATTATTATTGCAGCAATCAAAAACCATAAAAAAAATACTGTGATATATATTTGATTGATCACTTGATTTTCAGAGACATTAAGTAGCTTATATGCAAACTAACCATGTGCTTTTTATGCAAATTAGCCCTGTGTGCATGATGACTGTGACAGAAACGCTGAAACGACGGTCAGGGATCATCGTCATCGTTTATAATTATCATACATTGGTAATGGTATTGTTTTAAATTTGTCAACACAATAGCATCCAGTGGTGCGAGATGCAGTTAAAACATGTTACGGGTATGTAGCTGAAATCATAATGTAGGCGACCACATTAGTTTTTTAAGTTGTGAATCACTGTTTCCCAGTTTTCAGAATTTCCCTCCACTTACACCAGCCGTAAAGCCAAATCAGAGCTCACCTAGCACCAGTGAGCTGGCAAAGGTGAACACTGTGGCGAGCATGAAAACCTCTTATCCGTTAGTAGATGCACACTCAGGCACTTGGCTGCAGGGCATTTACCCTGTTGGTCCGAATCATCATTATCACAGTAAGATATATGTAGATTCCAAATGAAGGCATTTTGTTAAATGACTCTATTAAAGTTTCTGCAGCACACAGTAAAACAACTGCTTGACAACGCATGCCAAAGATATTCCGCCGATGATGACTCTGTGATGCTTTATAACATTGTACAAATGCTTTGGAAACTCCCAGCAGAGCTGGAGGCCATTTACCAAGTTTTGTTTCTGTCTTTCAGATGCAAGCTCTTTGCATAATACTCCTCCTACTACTACTAAATCATATAGTCAAATAAAATTAATTAGTCTATACATACTGTGCAAATGTGCATGTTATATATTTACATTATTAAGTAGACATTTTCATGCTGTACATACACATAATCGCAAACCTGCAAACAAGCTACCAAGATTTCAGTGTTAAATTAAAAAAACAAAACATAGAAAGCTTTTTAAAGCTTTTACAAAATAATGTTATGATATTGCCGATCAGATTTTTTCAGGCAGCTTGTTCAAGAGTTGAGCTACCCCTACAGCAAAACGCCATCCACCCTCCATCGTAAACTGGATGTGCTGGTGGTACAAAGAGTCCAGAGGAGTTCTGCTGTGGGATTTGATTTACAGCTCTGGTTCAGATCTCTTGTGTTGCTGTAACAAGTGACTCAAAGGTGGTCGGGAAGTTTCAAGCTCAAAATATATTACAGTCAGAAATTTCCAGGAGAAAACACTGCAGCCTGTGCTGGCCAGTTACAGTTCTTGTGGTCCAAAATGTGTATCACGTGTTAATTAAATGCATGTCAGCTGCTATGAGGCTACAGAGCTTACACCCATAAATGTCCCAAGTGTAGCGTAACTTCATGGTTTGGTATAAATCCAGTTTTCAGGCTCTGAGGACCTCAGACTGCGCAAAGGTTAATAACATATTATATTTATCACATCATATGTAAAAATTTTAACCTGGATATCTTCAACCTTTAATAAGAATCCACTCTGTAGCATGGGAACAAGGATACTAATGGAATTTTTCTATAATGTAATTATTAATCATAGCCTGACTGTAAAACACATTTAAGCAAGTATGACTTCATCACAACAAGGGCATTTCTTTGAACCATCAGCTCGTTTCGCTCTGATTCCATCTTCGGTTTTCTTCTTCTGAAGAATCCTCCAGCTGAGCTCGCTGGAGTGGGCACATTCAAAGGTTCGGGTCAAGGCCACGCCTTTCTATTCAGTGATCAAGGAATCCAGAGGCAAACTGACACACAGGAAATACCATTTGGTGTGCAGGGTTGATAGACTGTGTCTGAGCTGAGGTCTGTCGGGGTGAAGGGTTCTGCTGCCTTGGATCTTGGGTTGCTGCAGGAAGTGTGCAAAACTCATCTGCTGAATCTTCCTGTGCAGAAATCATCATCCTTTCTCAGAGGAACTCTTTTTACTCAGCTTATCAGGGAGTATTCTCTGAAGGTTACATGGGAGTTTTCATGGTTTCAGATAAGCACAAGGCTCTTTTTTCTCCTAACATGTATACCATCATTGTTAAGCGGGCAGATGACATGACTTGTTAGGGCCGTTTGACACCGTGGACAGAGACGGCGCTCAGGATGACACGATGACTGCATCCTATCAGAATGCCAGTGCAATGGCCCAGCTGAGTCCAGCTCACATCCTGTGGATCAGCGCTTTCTCTCATGCACCACTGAATGGGGATGGTGTGATAGGGCTGAATTGGGTTCCTGTTATTGCTCTTCAATTGAAAGTGATCTGCTTGCCAAGGTTCTGCCCACTTTTCAACTTTGGCCACTGAAAACAGACCCAGGAGCTCTCAGGAAAAGAGAACTGAAAGTCAGAAGCCCACGGTAGAAAAAGCTCAGAGCCTGGGGATTTTCCTCACTGACCACAGAAAGAGAAAAGCCTTAACTTTGAGCTCAATGTGTAAAGTTTCCTTTTGGGGATTTCTGAGAAAAATTAGGTCTTATTTTTATCTTTCCTTAGATTTGGTTTAGTTTTAACTGACTGGACAAATTTTAACCTTCGCAATAATAAGAGAAGATTTAGCAGAATATGTATGGCAGGGAAAGAAACTGTCACTGAAACTAAGCATGTGTGCTGTCTGCTGTTTTATTTTTTTTATTCCAAATAGTTACATTTCAAAAAACAAAAACAAAAACAAAAAACCCTCACTTAAAATCAAATTAGCTGCAGCAATCCTCCCACAGGCTGCCACAGTACAACAAAATCAAACAGACCAAAAAAGACCAACATGTTGTAAAAGTGAGCACAGCCACAAAAATGCACAACATATATCACTGAAACATATGGACCTGCAAAATGTGACGGATGTTTACAAAGCACAGGTTAAGCGGGCTACGTTAGATGTCAGTGTGTGTGTCATAACAAACACTGACAGCTGAAGTAATACAGAGTTAGACGCTTGCCTCCATTCACTTGTAAAATCACTACTTGCCATTTTCAACACCTTCATCAGCCCTCTTACAAGAGCAGGCAGACTGGTGCTTGCTAAAGCAGTCCATTCAAAAAAGCCTTTCACATAATCTGGAACCGTCCCAGACAAATCTGTCCTCAACTTGTAACCCGTTCTGGTGAGTTTAAACGCTTCAGAACATTTCAACCACAAGAAATTTGGGTTGGTTTGGAATAGAAAACAATGGTTCTCAACTGGAACCAAAAAAATGGCAGGTTTTCTTTGGGAAAAGAAGTGGAGGTGTCAAATTCTGTAGATCTATGTGCACTGTGCAACTTCCCCTGTTGATGACATTTAGAGTGGTGACAGGATGAGTTGTTTTTGTAAGCCAGCCCGGCAGCATCACTGTGGTTCCCTCGGCAAAAAGCTTATGAAGTTTTTGGATTGTCCCTGAAAATAAGCTCTGTGATGAACAGACGTTTATGATATCTATAAGTTTTGTTCAGCATCCTGACAGATGAATCCCACATTTGTGTTTTTTGAAGTATAAACTAAATCACCAGAAGAAAAAAGCTGTTGGGCTATAAACGAACTACTTTGTGGTCACATAGCATTAACGTCCCCACCACCGAAGTGTTATGACCAGATTTAATGCACTTTTTTATTCTTACAAAGTTCTCTCCTCTTATCGTGACCTGATCTAGCTAGTGCTCAAGGCTATCTCAATTGCTACTCTTACATCCCTTCAAAGATATGATATGTTTTAAACCCTTTTAAGTGATGACATTTAACGTCCCTGACAAACGCTGTAGTCTCATTAAGCCACTTGCTAGCAACCACCTTTTTAAGACACGGAACCTTAAAAGTAAAAATACTGGATTCATTCTGGCGTATTTTATGTCACAGAACATCTAAATATTTTTAGCCTGTGTTAACCGCAGACCTCATTTCAGGCATTTAACTGAGAACCTATTCAAAAAAGACATAGCCGTTGAGACCAGGGAACTGGAAGTGCAAAAATGCAAACTGACTATTGTGTTTTCGGACTCATTACCTCACTATTGGATATCCTTGATTGCTATTATTGTTGTCAAAACTTGTGGAAACAAATGCTGGTGTCCAGATAGCAATAAGGTTCCAAGAGTCCGGATCATAATGGGTTTAAGCACTGAGACTGATTTGGTGGATAAACAGGTGAAAACACAAGTGAAAACCTGTCTAGCTGGTGGGCTTATAGGCACGGTATTTTTGTAGGAATGGAACAAGTTTTGTGGTAGAAAATGCCTGAATATGCCAGGAAGAGCAATGTTCCATGATGTTGCTAGGTAGTCAATGAGCAGCTCCATAGAGGTAAAAGTTTTCAAAGATTTTGTTTTTTAGGAAAGAATTTGATTGGATTTGATAAAAATATACAAAAATGGACTTGGGTATTAAGGTAGATCCTCAAAAAAACAATAATTGGTCGATACTGTGTGTGCAATTCCTAGGAGGGGGGGTCAAGCCCCAAGAATGATGGATCCCACTATTCTGATCATGCAACTTTGCATAATTTCTGTGAAATACTCGCTGTTAATACCCCATGTAATTCAAACTTGTGTGTTGTTTCAGAAGAAGCCCCTTGAATCCTTAAAAAAATACTGGACAAAAATTGAGTTACTCAACGTAAACTTTGCTTGAACTTCTCTGAAACAGAATATGAGCATTACACAAACTCCATCCATGGCCACAAATCTGTAGGAATGCATGCTGAGTTAATGGCATATGTCAGGGAACAGAATCTATGTTTTAATTAACGGCACATAAGAATGTGCCGTCCTAATGTCAGAAATAAGGTAGTGGAAACGTCCCACTGCTGGCTTGCTTTCCTCCACAGTGTCTCACCTGGCTGTCCTTGTCATCAGATCTGCTTTGGCAGGCTGTGCTGTGAGGAGAAACAGCCCAGAACATGTGTTAGAGATATTCAAAGAAATAGAGAACTGAAAGCACACTGCAAAAGCTTTTGTTCCCCATAAAGCTGCTGGAAGGAATTGTATCTTTGTAAATGCTAAAAAAGTCTGTAATTGATGTGGGGGTTTCTGCATTTCAAGACTTAAAAGTCCTTTAATACACATTTAAGAACTTTCCTTCATTATTTTTATAATAGGTCATCCTGTTTTTGTATGGTATTATTGTTCAATAAAACAAGACTTAGAGTTTAGATGTATCTTTTCAAAAACAAAATTATACTCGATAAATTTTGATCAGCCAATAATTTGCTCCCAACATAACTTTGGAAGACATCAAATTTACAGACCAAATATCTTTGTGTTGCGTTCACAACTATGTCAGTGTCAGTGTCTGTGCAGAGCAGCAGCTCCTGTCCCAGAAAGAGCGGCTCATCAAACAGCCTGAGGCTGGGGCTTATGAAGGCAAAGGCTTTCTGAGTCTCACCATCTGCATGACAACTACATGAACTCCATGTCTCCTTGTTCAAACTGAGGTCCCAGGATTGAGGACGATGAGCTTAAACTGTAATCTCAGGTGAAAAAAATGAGTGTACAAATAAATAATACTATCAGAATTGTTTTGTTAGAGATCACATCTCTTCAGTGTACTCTACTAATGTGATCTCTAAACATCAGTTTATCCAGAACACAAGCAAAATGTCTATTCTCACCTACCTGTACGGTATCATGACAGTTGTTTAGATTGTTTGTTTGTTTGTTTGTTTATTAGTTTAGAGAGACGGTGCACGTTAATAAACATTACTGTAAACATGCCGGTTTAGCCAAGTTGGCTAATTTTCAACCGTAGTCTGTGGGGCGGGTGACTTGAGCACTACAATAAACTACATTTAAGAAGACAGTTCTATGCCTACTTATAAAATACATTGCATAGATACATTCAAAACAAAACAAAACAAAACAAAAACATTGCATACAATACATTACAATACAATATATTAATACAATAAAATGCAATACAAACAAGTACATTACAATTTCAGGGAAGATGGTTGCATATTTGACCATCTCTCAACCATAGTTTTAAATTTCTTTTAAAGGAAGGGTAGGTGTCGTACTCCCTGAGTTGCACTGGAAGGCCATTCCATATGTGAGCAGCTCTTACAGAGGAGGCTGTCTGACTAAAAGCAGTTCTTCTTTTTGGAACTACACAGTCCCCTCTGCTGGTAGACCTGGTATGCCTGTCAGCAGATGTTTCCTGTGATATAAAAGCACCACGGGGGGGAGGAGCCAGGCCATGCAGGATCTTATAGGTAAGGCAGGCATCTTTAAATGTAACAAAATTATCCCAGCTCAGTAAGTTTTGATTTGTGATGCTATGACAATGATGATGAGCATTTCTCTTCCTGTCCAGTACTTTTACAGCCTGATGGTAGTGTGTTGTTGACAGTGAGTTTCCGATATGACGAAAATTTGATAAATGAAACTTTGCTATGTTTACTACTGATTTAATTTGTTTTTTTAAATATAAGGTTTGAATCAATTTTTATTCCAAGATATTTATATTTGGGCACAACTGTCAACTCTTCCCTGTTAGCATAGACATCAGCTGTTATGGTATCCATCGACCTCTTACTAAAAATCATGCACAGTTTTCTTAATGTTTAGATGCAAACAAGAATTATTCAGCCATTCAACAACTGGGGTCATCGCTGCCGTTAACTTATTTGCAGCTTGCTGCTTGGTTGCTGCATGAACATAAATGACCGTGTCATCCGCGTACATCTGGATGTCAGAGTCATTGCATACAGATGGAAGATTATTTATGTAGAGACTAAACAACAATGGTCCCAATATAGATCCTTGGGGGATACCAAAACTACAACTAAGGGCGGAGGATAACTCATCGTTCACCCTTACTCTCTGAGTTCTACCTTCCAGATAAGTTTTTATGTATCTGATAGTACTGGGGGAGAAGTTGTACGGTGAAAGCTTAGAAAAAAGGACACCATGATCCACAGTGTCAAAGGCTTTCTTTAGATCTAAGAATGCTGCTGCAACCAACCCCCCTCATCAAGCTTAGATCTAATATTCTCCAAGAAAAAACACATTGCAGTCTCTGTTGAGTGGTTTGATCTAAAACCAAACTGCATGGGGTGCAAACCAGATGAGCTGGTATTAAGATGATTGTTGTTCTTCTATATGTTTTTCTGCAATTTTGGACAAAACAACAGGTAATATATTAATTGGCCTGTAGTTTTCTACTTCAGAGATTTTACCTGCTTTGTATATAGGGGTTATTATAGCTTCCTTCCATGCTCCTGGAAATACATCTTCACTGTTGGATCTATTAATAATAATTGATATTGGTCCAGACAAGAATTCATTGAAAGTTTTTAAGAACATTGTGTCAAGGCCGTACACATCCTTAGTTCTGGAGTTTTTCAGGGAGTTTATAATTGTCGTTGCCTTTGTTTCGGTGATTTCACACAACTCAAAGATGGGTTGATTGTGATCCACTGAACACATGCTCAGGTTAGTAGGGAAGCTCTGTTGCAGAGTTGTGAGTTATCCATTTCTAAAAAGCTTTTCACAAAAACTGTTTTGAGTATTGGAAGTGCTTCTTTGGTCTGAAGCTGCTGTGAGTAAAACCTTTGACAGCATTTTTGTTACGACAAGTAGCAAACAGGATCAACCAGGCAGTTGCTGATGAGGCAAGAAAAGAGGATTTATTAAAGAACGGAGGTCTTGAGGAGCAAGGAGGCGAGGGGTGAAGACAGAGGGGGTCCAGGGGATGAGACGGCGGGGCAAGGAGACGGAGGAGTCCGGGGAAGAAGCGGGTCCAGAGCGGGTGCAGGCTGGCAGGGCAGGGAAGCTGGAGACACAGACAGACAGGGTCAAAAATGAAGCAGGAGGCAGAACACAAGAAGAGCAAAAAACACTGGGAGACACAAACACACGGAGCTAGAGAGCACTGAAAAAACGCTGGAAATCTCTGAGGGAGCCTGACAAGTTACCGAGTGGTTGACTGTACAGATCTGGCAGCGAGTGGCAGAAGAGCCGGTGTATTTGTATTTGAGCAGGAGTGATGAGTTGATGGGTAACAGGTGTGTGCCTCTGCAGCAGCCTGCGTCTGGAACCCGCCCCTAAGAGGGAGAGACAGCAGGGAGGGGAGGAGACAACACTGGGGACAGAGTGTGAGTGAGGATGTCACAGTACCATGACGCAAGAGCACACACTTGGCATTTACACAATGATGTCAGAACAGTGATTTTATGTGGTCACAAACAGGGCTAGTGTGAGCAAATGCCACAAGCTAAAAGGTATGCTGCACACTACAGCGCTACATTACATTCCACACCATAGGCTTTCAAACCCAACTCAAATAGGTGAGACTCCAATCCAGTCAACAAAATTAAGATTTATGCTTGTAACCTCGTCACACTGCTGGATCATTTGTGCAGATAAACTGTTCTGCTCAGCAGGAAGAGTCCTGCTGCTGTTGCAGAACCGGACCAAAAATCATCACAATGTTCTGCTGATGTGGTGCCAGTGAAGAGGTTGTCCTTGAAAAACTGTTTCAAAGAAGGCAGGCACTTTCAAACGTACTTGGCAGGCCTTTGGATTAACCATCATCTATCGACCTCTCTTACAGAAAACCTCAACCAATCAGATCAACAAACTATAGTGAGAAAAACTCTGCCGAAGCCAGCGGCGTACAAGGAAGTAATTTCCACCGACAAGAAAAGCCCTTCGCTCTTCTTTCAGTAAGGAAATGTTCTCTCGCTCTCATATAAATAATGCTACAGGACCTCTTGATTGTGAAAATCATGATCAAAAATATTTTGTTAATTTCCACATCATAATTATTTAACATGATTACTCACTGACTTTAGAAACAACACGCATCTGCTAGCTTTTTTAAATGTCAGTTTGTGTCTATTTATGAATTCCCTTTGACAAATAAAACTCTCAGAAAGAAAGGAGCCTTTCAAAGATCTGTATCACTAAAATAAATTTGTGATCACAGCTGTTAGTGTAACTACTCTAAAATAATGTCTCCTTTGTATTAATCTGTGTGAGACTGTAACGGAGAGAGGGAGAGAAACTGAACAGAGAGGAAAGCTGAGTTAGTTCAACATCATAAAATGTGTAACTCACCACCTTGGGGAGCAATCAAGCTCCATTTGCAGTAAGTCTTGACAAAAAGGAGAAAATCAGGTAGCATGCCTCGTCAGAAAAATTGACTGGTCAACAGTTTACGTCTGGTAATTTATCAGCTTTATTAAAGCTGGCACTTTACATCTGCAGAAAAATTGTAGAAGTAAGGGAAAAAACAGCTGTGTAATTTCCATGCACGTAAGGGGGGCATGTCTGGTGATGCATTAAACTCATTTGGCTGACTGTGTATTTGTAAAGAAGTGAAATATGTGAGACAGCTGGGCACATCATAGGATGCTACTTCTCTTCAATCAGAAATATATGAAACGCGGACATGAAGACTTAGGAGCCTTATTAATTCTGCACACATCTCAAGCAGGAAAGAAGCAACTTCCTCAATGTCTTACTAATAACTAACTTATTATCTTCTATTGCAGGCATGACATTAGTCTTACTTATTTGGAAATGAGCAATAAGCTAAACTGTGGTAATATCATTGGAGAAAAAAATGTCTTTTAATGAATTACATTAATTATATTCATTTGTGAAGCAAGAAATTTAATTTGCTATATTCAGATTAAACTGTTGACTGGGTGGAGGAGATGGAAGATCAGTTTTGTTCCTCAGGTAATGAGTTAACAATGCAGTTGATGGAAACAGAACAAATAACAGAAAAAATATCAGTTAGAAATCTGGTCATCCTGCTCACGTGACACACATTGTGCCGCCGAGAACACACGAGTGACTGTACATCTAAGAGACACCCGTAAAATAGATTCAGGTGGCTGTGACAGACTGACAATCTTTGGATGTATTGGAGATGAAACACTATTTATTATTTATTAAAGACCACAATGAACACATTGTTTTCTTAATCACATTAATCGGGTGCTTTTGCTTTGTCCCTTCAATGCACCCTTAGTCAAACTGCCACTACTTGGCATGGAAAAGCGCAACATCAAAGCACCTCTGAAAGGCTCGTTTTTTCTTTTTGTTATTCTCCTCCCTCCTGAGTTCCAGACAAGAAGATAGATCCCATTCTTTGGACTGTGTGTGCA
>JAQLOL010000010.1:2157209-2168678 GCA_029783665.1 Naso thynnoides
ACACAAACACACACACACACACACACACACACACACACACACACACACACACACACACACACACACACACACACGCACTAGTCACTGAGGGGTAAAACTGTCCTAAATTGGTTCCAAATTTTAGAGGAAATGATCTGTACCCTCTTAATTCTCAGCGCGCCTCTCCAATTTAAACCCACACATGAAAAGTTCTTCTCTGGCGTAGTAGTTTTGACATACTGTAAATTATTCAAGAGGATTTTCATGGAAAATTAATCATCATTTCCACGTATTCTACAGCTACATGAGGGCGAGTGGTTACGCAGCTTGGAGACACTAGTCTGTGTCATGATTAAACAACAATAACAGTACACTCATTTGTTAATGACATCATGTCTGTCATGAGGGTAATAATAAAAAAAAACATATTAGATGTGCTCAGAAATTGGAGTAAAACAGCTAATATTGAGAAAGCTCAGAATTAAAATTAATTTTACCGCTGCCATTGCTTTTAAGTAAACTAGTTATGAACTGGCTGGACATAAAATAATGCGAATTACCACAAACCAATGGTAAAGTTTAGAAACATAATTAAAAAGTGCAGCAAAGGAGTTGGCATGGAGAACCTTCAGCATGTTGTATGGGATATTACTTTGTGTATGTGGGATTCACACAGTAAATGGCATTTCTTCAGCAACTTTTAGAACTCTTAACAAGTTGGGTTTTTTTTTACCTGTTGACTTTAGTACAGGAAGTGATTAATAGTTAGCACAGAAATTTAAACTATGACTGCAAATGAGTGATGGTGTTGTGTACCTGCTAGAAGTGTTATGGGCAAACAATGAGTGTGGAATATTACAATAAAAGCGATGATAGCCTATGTCAGTTTTGTGTTTACAACTTATTTCTGTTGTCACCAAGTGGCCAAAAAAGCTATTACTGCTCGACTCAGTTCGGCTGATGGTGTCACCTGCTGACACTATTGTCGGCGGAGGCGAGTTGTAGAGCAGGGGTTCCCAAACTTTTCAGCCCACGACCCCCAAAATAACACTGTCAGAGACTGCAGGCCCCCGTCAATTCTGGAGGTGGCATATAATGTAGTGCACAGCCGAACAGACGCACTATAATGCTTATTCAAACACAGGCATAAATACAACACAAAGAGACAACAGCCATAATGTTACTTAAAAGTCAGTGAAGAAAGAATATAACCAGAATTGATACCCTAGTGGGTTACATACCCCATTTTAAATTATTTTAAAAAACTAGTTGTTTTTTGGAAGGCATCTTGTGACCACTGTTTTAGAGCGTCACACACGTCATTTGTCTCAACAGTCAATCTACTTGTACTGATGTCACCTGTCACCAAGAAGTGAAAAGCAGCGTGTAGCCACAGAGAGCTACAGAAGAGTAGTGTTCTTCCAGACCAGCTGAATTACAGTAGGCTGAAAGGTTGATACAGAGTTTATGTCAGATAACACCAAAGATAAATTGTCTACCCTAACTTTAAAAGGATAAGCTTGGTTTGTTTTAGTTAGGCATTCTTAATGAGTTTCAGTGAGGTTAAGTAAACAATAAGCAGGAATTTCTCCTATGCCTGAGCGGTGAGGTAGGTAATTACTGCCCTGAAATGAAGTAAAATCCTCTCCACATATGTCAAACATGTTTCTGGAGCAGAGGCAGTTTTATTGTTCAGACTCTCTCAGACTGATTCTTTCTGCAAACTTCAACATGCAGGCCAATTACAACAGGCCCGTGGGGAAAAGGATGGATGGGGAAAAAGATGCAGCGGATAATAGTGTCTTTGTTTCTGGGCTGTTTTTTTCCCCTTCAATTCTTACAGCTGTACTGCTTCCATGACTTAACATCCTGGCACTGGCATGTGTCAAACTGGAGCTGGTTGTGGTGTTCCTCACTCTGGTGGTCAATGACACACACATGCATGCATGCACTCTTGCTTTCAAACACACCCTCTTTAATTTCAGTTTCTTCAAAAAATCCCTCCTCCTCCAGCATTGACCATCATGTCTTCTTTCCGTTGTTCACTTATTTACCCTACGTATTCGTCTATAGGCATAAAATGTTTATTTGGTTTCACTGGTTACATAAAAAAATTCTAAAATAATTAGACCGTCTTCATCACTCTGATGCTGGCCACTGGCAACAAATGACCTTTCTGGATGCCACTGTTTTGCGATGCCTTAAAAGTATATTTTCCAAAAGAATAGGAAATCCTGTTTTAACATTTTATTTTAATCACAGTCTGTTGTAATACAGAAGTTTGCAGCTTCTACTTACATTTTAACACCATTTCATACTAGAAAATGTTGATTTTGGTCCATATCACCCACGCTTTGTATATGCGTGTCAGGGGACAGAGAAGGATACAATATGACATAATCAAATTTGTCCTTCCTACATTTTCCCCTTGTAAATTATTTATTTATTTAGGTCAAATAAAGTGAATAAATATATATTAAAACACCTTCTAGAGATGTGCTATGTAAACTAAAAAACTAGACAAAATATGCTGAGTAAGCAGTCTCTCAAAGCATTCACGCACCACAAAAGTCCACAGCTAGGTGAAAATTCATTTTTTTGAAATTTGGGGTGGTGGATGGTGGTGGTGAAACTTCCTTCAAAAATCTCATTAGTAACATTAAATTATTACTGTGCTTTCAGTACAGCTCTACCACTATTGTCATTATTTCATTCATTTCACCATCAGATGCTGTTAGGTGATGATTGGTGGTCGGTCAGAAGTTTAAGGAATTTCATCTTTTAAAACAGCAGTAAATGTTCTGATTTTGACAGATTATTTTGTGTTTATGTAGCATCACTCACAGTAAGAAGCTGATGTAGAAAAGAGGTTATTTGGGTTTGTGTTAAAAATCTCTGTCTCAGCTATATTCTGTCTCAACACAGCAGTGAACATCCTTGCAGCCAAAGGCAGTTTCATGAGGAAAACGTTTTTCTCAAAAAGTAACTGAATTACTTACTAAATTACTGCATATTAAAGTGAAATGGCTGTGTTCTTCTAAGCTTTTAAATATGTTAGTTGTGTTGTCTGTTTCTCCGATCATGAACTGTAAATGGATGACAAGTCCGTTATATTTTGCAAAAAACTTAAGTTTGTAACAGGTATATCAAGGCAACATTAGCATGAACCTAAATGAATACTCTATACTAAACTATTATTACCAGGCCCAAAAGGAATCTGCGTGGCAGAATTCCAACGTCGTCTCCACAGATTCTAAATAAACAGCCCTGCTGCTTGTAAAACTACCACCCCCTCATGCATGTGTGTGTGACAGTTGCAGTGTTTCCCACACGGCTTTACTTGGGCAGGCCACCTATTTGGCAACCCATTTTAGTAGGCCTGTTGTTACGGTTTTGAACCAACACTAGAAGTTGAACCCAGAAGCAAGACCAACAGACGGGGGAACGGGGTTAAAGTGGTGATTTATTTAGGAGAGGCAGCAAAAGGCGGGTCATGAGGTGAAGAGTCCAAAGGCAGGGAGAGGCTGGTGAGGCACAAGGGAAGGCTTGGCGATGGTGGGGGATGAGGGTAGTGAGGCCCCAATGAAAGGGAGGGTTGTGGTGAGAGGCTGGATAGTGTGGCGCAGGAGCTGTGGAGGCACTGGAAGAGGTGAGAGGAGACAACAGGTAAGTCACAGAAAGCACTGAAAATGTCCAAAATCGTCACAAAGAATCGCTAGTCAAGTAATCTCAAAAGAGACGCCGATCTACCACTTGTGAGGTGGAAAACAGTCTGGCAGCAAGGAGGAGGAGAGCCCGGGTTTAAAAGCAGTGGAGGTGATTACAGATGAGGAGCAGGTGTGAGTGTGCAGAGAGCTCCAGCACCAGGAAGCCACACCCAGCCTCAGAAAAAGAGCAACGCAGGAGAAACAAGAGGCAAACAGGAAAAAAATGGCAAAAAAACAGAAAATGCTCAACCACCACACATATACATACATATATATGTATATGTCTGTGCGTGTGTGTGTGCGTAAAAAAATCATTTCTGCTTGCTAATCATGAACTAATTTTGACAGAAATATCAGAAATGTAGTTGTAATTTGAGAGGCTGCAACATTTTACATTTGAACAGCAAACTTTGACAAAGTTAACAGTTACAGTAAACACAAGATATGAATAAACTGAAGCTGAAAGCAAAACAAAGTAAAGATTACCACATATATGAATGAAGAATATGAAACACTGACGTTCTGTATTTCATGCCTGTGTATCTGCCAATGTGCACATCGTGCTGCACAATGTGATTCCATCAAATCATAAGAGAATTTTTTGTTTCTCGTTTTGAAATCACGAGACTTCAGATTCGTGGGGAGGCTGTTTTTTGTTGGTACTAAACAAAACTAGCTGTAGTGTAAAGAGTCTCTAAGCAAACCTTATTTCTGAGCTAAAACTGTAAGCTGACATTCTGGGAATTTCACTGATTCTTGGATGAAGGCAAAGCAAATCAGACAACATAATCACAGTGTAGAAATGTTTGAAAAAACAAAACTATGCTCTGAGGTCATAACAGCAAACAGGTCCGTGGAGCGAGCCACTCTGCTGAAACTTGGAAGGGGAAGAAACTGCAAGTGTAACCAAAGTCAAAGAATGTGCGTGTTGATTGCTATCTCACATGTCCCACACACATTCTGAGGGAAGGAATGCTGGTGGGTTTTCCAGCTAAATGGTAACAGCTGTTTCTGAGTGTTGTGTGTGATGGAGGTCGAGAGAGAGAGGTCTGCTTTTATTTACTTTGGCCACAGCCTTGGAGGGGGAATACTTCAAACGGACGCAGTCTGCCATCAGACGCCAGGCCCAGCGGTCCAACATTCTTTGGTTTCCTGCAGCAAAACATGGCATGTTAACCTGGGCGTCTAGTTTCAGTGGGAAAACCCAGTTTGTGTTGGGCACCGCAAGGCCCACAGCTGGGATTTTACAGGTCAGCACATTTCAGCTGGAGGCTGTGCGTCCAATTATGGAGGGAGAGAGGAAACAAAATGGATTTACCTCAGCCTGGGAATGTGTTTACAGGCTGCTGGCTGCCCTCACACTTCACAGATAGCATAGCCGGTTTCAGGTCCCACTCAGTGTGTTCACATGCACTTAAATAACCGGGTTGCTTTTAGCTCTCTGGTTTCTTTTGATTTCTGTAGCATCATAAACATGAATACAAGACACTCAGTCTACGTTATAAGAATCCAGAGAGATTCGGTTTGCCCGGATAGATTTCTCTTGCACAACATGTACCTGTAGCAAAGCCTCGCTCTCTCTGAAGGGTTTGGTGTGCGAGCATTTACCACCTTAACAGCACGGATGCTGGATGAAAATAAAAATACCACACGTAGTTATGCGTTCATGTATTTAGAATAATTACATCATCTTAAAATTCAACTGACTCAAACAAAACAGCTTCTCTAAATGACAATAAGTTGGCATTTCAAGTGTTTAATACACAGGAAAGAATCCGTGTAAATCCGCGTACCCTTCGTTCTTTCGTTTTTCCGTTTCAAAATCAAATTTAAAAAACGGAAAACCAACTTCGTGTTTCCGTTATTCTGTTTTAAAACCAAAACGGAAAAACGGAAAATCAGAATAACCCAAAAATCACATTTTGTGCCTGTTATTCTGTTTTAAAACACAAAATACTAATTCGTTCCCATGAAGTATTTATTGTGGCCGGAGCAAATCGAGCGCCCCTAAACTGCTGCAGCCTCTGTGATGTCCAAGGTGTCTTTTCTTGTTCCGTTCTTGTCGGTGTTCTCGATATGTCCCACATTTAGACAGTTATTTCATTAGGCTTGTGTTTGACACTTTATTACAACGGGTAGCTGACGTCTCACCCGACTTACAAACTTTGTTTACTCATCCTGTTACTACACGGTGTTCTGTTGGGCCAATGTGTGGTCGTAAACACGTCTGTAGGAGCTGCAGCCCTGCACACACATCAGGACACTTTTCAAGTAGATGAGGGCTGTAGCGACCACTGAGCGAGGTATGTTCAGCATAAAGCCAGATTTCTGCGTGCCACGAAGTAATCTCGTTTAACCTGGCTAGATCCTCACTAACTTATTCTGCAGACCCGGGCCAAAGAACGAATTAGTATTTCGTAGGAATGAATTAGTATCTCGTTCCCACGAAATACTAATTTGTGGCCTAAATGTATTTATTTTTTCTCCATGTCATGTCCGGGGCTCCGTATAATACTATTAAAACCTTGTGGTAAAACATTTATTATATAATGTTTATCATGTATCTTGTTTTCAACTGAGTAAATGTCACATTGGATTGGCAAATTGTCACAGTCTGTTTTTGTTTCTCAAGTTTTATGTGCTTCCCAGCTCTTTGACATTAGGTTGGAGAATAATGTTTGGTTTGACCGAAGCATCAGTGTCAATAAACCTGATTAATTGCTTAATAAGATGTAGGAGGTCGTGTTTCAACACGCAAACTATTCTCTCCCTGCGGTTTACTTGATATGGAAAAATGAGGATGTGCTTTTTGAATGGAGAACATTGTGCTGTTTCATCCTTCAGGAGAAGATTTCTGTAAAGCACTGAGCTTCTCCTGTTTGTCTTGTTTGAGTCTTAAATTAGGCCGTTTGTTCACGTCTAACGAGGCCCTGTGGCGCCGCAGCTGAAGCAGCAGCAGTCAGCATGGCTGTCTGAGAGGATGAAACAGGCCCCATTTACACTGTTACCCGATGAGAGGATTAGTCAGTGCAAAATGAAAACCATGTGTGTCTAGTTGTTTGACTGCTTTTGCATAAGAAATATATATTCTGTTTATTTATATATTTATTCTTATCATATTTGTTGTCACTGTTGTTGTTATTATTGGAGTGCAGAAGGTTGTTCCACTGAAAACACAATCATGCTCCTAAGATAGATGTAAAGCCTTTTTTCAATTTTAGCACTATTAAATATTGAGCAGTACAACAGGAACCTGGAACTGGAGTTTGATTTCTTTTAGTGTCAAGGAACCAAAAATCATAAAAAAATGACGGCTCAGCGCTAAACAAGGATGGAAACACATACACCCACCACTAGAGTAGGCCTAAAAAACCTATCACAATAGTGAAGTTTAATATCAATCGATATTGATAATTATTGATCATATCAGACTGATGACTTGTGGTGCATTGTGAGTGGTGGGAGCGGCTGAGGAAATAAAATGAGTACATACAGATACCTCGATACTGAGGCAGTATTGTAAGGATGACTATTGGTGATTTCACAAAATATTAACTTAGTGACAATTTTTGATAAATAATCATCAGTAATATGGATAGGTGGGTCAAGAAATATAAAAGAGAACAAACGAGAACAGTTTCGTAAGTTCACACACACACACACACACTTTACTGTAATGAGGCCTTTCCAACCAGAAAAAGGCAACACTTACACCGTATCAGGAAGTAACGATATCCAAAATCTGTCACGATATCTTGTCTCATATCATGATACGATACAATATCAATATATTGCCCAGCCCTGAGCTAGAGATCTCGTTCTTCTCTCTTAGGTTATATATGCACCCATGTGCACGTCATGTATCCGATCTCTGACAAAACTTTTTCACCGTCACAATCTCAGGCCAAAGATTAAGCAAACAGTGAGAGTAAATTCAAGGTCGTCCCAACTTTTTCCAGCTTGTTGGGTTACAGGTTGTGGCAGGTTGCCACACACAAAAAAAATAAACTACGCTCATTATCTACGCTTAGACAGCCAGACAAAAGGTTCGGGCCTCTCTCATCACAGTGTGTCAAAAGGAAATACCAGATAAGATACAAAATGAACGTCATTCACCAAAAACTGCAAGATTGGAATAATAATCAGTGGTCACCGCTCAGCGGTTTGATGCAAAACATTCACATCTCCTTAATAATCAGTGTTCCTCTGCCACATATTTTGTAATATTTGGGTGTACTGTGAGAGATGCTTCTTTTGGGTCAAACTGAAGTGTTTGGTTCAAGGCCAAATGGCTTTTAAAGTGTTTGCAGTGGAAGCTAATCACCAGCTTTAATGAACGAAGTAAGTCTCGTCAACACTTTGGTCTGGAAAAATTTTTAATTACAATCAACTACCGGCTGGATCGACATGAAAATGGAATAAAAATATTTTTCTGGACCTCCAAGGGTGATGATCAGTTAAAACACTCGTTGAAAGAACATGATTTTTGTAGGAAAAATTAATGAGAGTTCCCTGATGCCGTCTTGTTCACTTTATTAAGATGATTAATTATTTCTTCACTTTGTAATAAGCTGTCAGAACTCTAACAAACTGGTATTCCTGTGTTTTTGTCGCTAATTCGTGTTGCTGCCAGCGTGAAGAGTCTTGAACTGAACATTTTACATCCAAACAATTTGCATTTTTTCGTCTTGTTTATTTCGTTACGCACTCGGTGTGTAAAGGCCTTTAGGCTACATCTACATCACTTCATCACAGCACACTTTCTGTGTTTGAGCCTTGTATCCTCGCTGACCTGGAGTCTGAGCGGCTCAAAGACGGAGCAGCTTCAAGAGAATCGAGTCTGCGTTTTGTTTTGAGGACTCCAATGTGGCTTCTCACTATGGACAAGCAAAGACATGGGAGTTTTAATATGCTGACACAGACACCCTTTAAGATTGGTCGCGCCAAAGTCATGCGGCCATTTTATGAAAGAAAACAAGCTTGTATGCATCTGTGAGCCTCGACAACCCGACGTTTTTTCCACATGGATAATGAATTACAGGCATTGCTGACCTTGTTGTCTTTATTGGCAGCTGTTGTGCAGTTAAATGCTGCCTTTCATCACACAAGAGTGATATTATTAAGCGAACTGTGACAGTTCCCGTGTTCAGTGGCGACATCAACCCTACACTGATTAGAAAAACTTTACTAATGGAGTTGCGGTTCCAGAGGAGAGAGAGAAAACCTTCGCATGTCAGTCCAGATTGGCTCTGATCAAACCTGAATGAAAAAGTGCGTCTGCATGTGGAGAGAACGACAGCAGTGTGGGCGCTCGTGGATGTTTTCATAAAGGTGACCTGCTCAATGTATAATCGTTATTTAAGTGACGAGGACTCCAGAAAGCTGCCAGCGTGTTTGGATTATCCTGACAAGTTGTTGTTATAATTGGACAAGTTTGTGAGGCTGTCATCATCTTCCTGGAGCCAGACTAATGTTACATCAAAACACAGCATGCAGGACCCGAAGTGGTCATGAGAAATTAGACTTTTCACTAACTCAAGTTTGCATGAGTCACTCACTAAAACATTCAGATTTTCACTTGAGTCACCAAGCTTTGTTACCTGCCACTAGCAGTGATTAATCCAATGGGTCTGTTTTTGTTCCATTACTTTCACAGATGGTATAAAGCTACTCCCACACATATCTAAAATTGATTTGGCGTCAACAAATGCCAAAAATTCCTGCTGTTTTGCTTTACAATCACATTTAGCGGTTAGCTAGCCAAGTAACTGAACATGTGGTTCTATTTCCTGTAAGTAGCCCAAGTTCAAAATAAAAGTTAACACGTGTTTTGCTAGTTAAATGCTTTTCATGTGAAGCTGCAGTTGTAGGAAATAATTGGTTTGCTTTAGCAGAAACTTGTCGGACTGGCCAACTTCACACAGACTGCTAATCCAAGCGGTTTAATTTCACGATTTATCAATCAAAATCTAGTGACAGTAACGTACTAAAGGATCCAAATAAATTCATGAACGGTTAACAATGGTGTAGCATCATTAAACCTGTCTTGGGTATGAGTGAGTGATATTTTGTGCAGCCTGAATCAGCCCTTCAGCTCGACAGGCTGAAGATCGAGTTGAGTACTGACTGAGACATTGAGCTGAACAATCGCACATTGCGGGGCGGGCTGGGAGAGTGAGACTGAGTACTGGGTTGAAACGAGAGCCACAGCAGGCAGCTCAGCTCAGGGCAGCCAGGGAGTGGGCTTTGGGCTGGAAGATTGGGTGATACTGAGTTGAACAAATGCCAAAGTGGCTGCTTTTCTATAATGATGAAGCTTAATGCAATAACAAACCTAATAGGCTACATTTGCACAAATGCATTACCAGGCAGCAGTGGCCGGTCGGACTGATGAGTCAGTGAACGAGTTAGTGAGGATAAGGACTCATGACTCTCGAGTCAGTAAAAAAGAATCGTTTGTTTTGAATGATTGGCTCATGGCTCACACATCACTAACCCGAAGTGAACGAGCTTATCATCGGTGGGTTATGCCACAATGCCCGAGTTACTGACTGCACACACATCGAAGGTAAACAACGGCTTGCTAATTCCCCAGACTAGGAAACAGAAAGGGGAAGCATTGTTTAAATGAACAGGTGTTGTGTGATGTTGAGTGGTCACGTGAGAGTAGAGCTGCTACAGAGCTTAGCGTCTTTGATTTAAGACTCTCTCTTAAATTTAAGATGCAGTAATGTGGATGTAGCCCTAATGACAAGCAGGCGTGAAAGTGGGCGTGAATGGCTGTTTGTCTCTACATGTGACCCCTGGGATTGGCTCCGCCCCCCATGCGATCTTGCCACAGATAAGCAGACACCAACGATGCATGAATTAACATTTTAGCATGCTAACATTTGCCAATTTGCACTAAACAATAAAGTACAAGTGAGGCTGGCAGGAATGTCATTAGCTTGCATTCCTTTTTAAAGCACACATTGAAAACTTGACCTGATGAAAATGCTGAATGAAAAGCCGGGACTTCACCAAATGATTTTAATTCATTTAGAGGAAATATTTTGAACCCAATTCCATTAAACCTTCATGTGCACACCCATACTTCTCAGGGGATGATCCCTATCCATTTAGAACAACTCATCAGTTTCACTCTGGCGCCTTACTCATGACAAAATGACAAATCTGAAACTAAGATGTCTCCTAATCTAATAGCCAGTTTGCCATGAACTTGGCCGAGCACATCGATTTTCCCAAGGAGATAAACTTTTTTAATTAAATGGCTCATAGCACATAGCGCCCTCTGGACATAAGGAGTGTGTCAGTGTGCTTCAGACTTGTTGAGATTGTTGGATCATCATCATCATCATCATCACCACCAAGCTGAGACTCTCTTCTCACTTGCCCTTTGGAATTGGTAGGACTCCAACCTTCAGTTGTGTGGAGGGAAGTAAACGTCTCACTGAAGCTCTCCTTTATCATTCTTTACACTACTATATGATGCCAATATCCCTTGGAAGTAAGTGCAACGCAATCAATGCATTTAAAGCAACCTCTCCAAGAGTGTGTGCAATTAAATTTGTCCAACAACAATTTATCAACACTTCTACAAGTTTGGGCAATACTTTTAAAAAACCCTGAAACTGGGGGCGCCCGGTGGCTCAGTCGCCAGAGCAAGCGCCCCATATACAGAGGCTGTGTCCTTGCGCAGTGGACCAGGGTTCGATTCCACCTGTGGCCCTTTGCTGCATGTCATTCCCCCTCTCTCTGCCCTGTTTCCTGTCCACTCTTCAGC
>JAQLOL010000010.1:2303655-2314513 GCA_029783665.1 Naso thynnoides
TGGAGAAGAGCAGGCTTGAGCCATCTAAACCGACACAGTTCCTGGGCCTAATAATAGATCCGCAGGCTGGGCTGCTTTCGTTGACAAAGGAGAAGCAGCTGTCCCTCAGAATCTGTCTCTCTCAATTCAGGCTGGGAGCTAGGATCACATTGAGACTGTGTCTCCGCCTTATGGGCTTGATGATGTCTTCAGTCCAGGCAGTCCCGTTGGCCCTCCTACACATGTAGCTGGTGCAGAGGTGCTTCACGGAGGACAGCGGGAATCTCACCAAGGGCAGCATGCTGGGCCTGGTGCCGCATTGCACATTGGTGGCGACAGATGCTTCACTGACAGGCTCGGGTGCGGTGTTTAGGGGAAGCGAGACCAGCGGTCGCTGGAGCAGTCCCCACACCACCTACACCATCAGTACGTTGGAGCTAAGGGCTGTCCGTCTGGCCATGTAACATTTTCTGCCCTACATCAAGGCTAGTATGTGCTGGTGAAGAAGGACTGTGTGACAGCAGCCACGTATGTCAACAGGCAAGGCGGGTTGGTTTCCCCTCATCTTTACAGGCTGGCACGCCGCCTGGGGCTTTGGGCACATCCCAGGGTTCTGTCCCTGAGGGCATTCCATGTGCCAGGGGTGTAAAATTGTGCTGCAGATCAGCTGTCCAGGGGAGATCCAGATCCAGGGGGGTGGAGACTACACCCTCAGGTGGTCATGGAGATTTGGCTCCGCTATGGACATGCAGAGGTTGATCTGTTTGCATCACAAGAGTCAACCCATTGCACCCTTTTCTTCTCCCTAGGGGGAGATCCTCCCCTCAGAGCAGACGCTCTGGCTCACCCATGACCACACGTCCTGCTCTATGCTTCTCCCCCATTTGTCCTCCTTCCATCCCTTCTGCAGAGGGTATGTATGGAGGAAATGAGACTGATTCTAGTAGCCCCATGTTGGCTTCACATGACCTGGTTCTGGGACATTCCGCCGTTGCTGGACAGGACTCCATGGAGCTCCCAACACATCGGGACCTGCTGTCCCAGGCTCAGGGGACTCTGGTTCATCCCTTTCCCCAAGGACTCAGGTTGTGGGCCTTTGTGGCCTTGTGCGGGGAGCACCATATTGACACGTAACGTGCTCAGCCCCCACTATCCCGCAGTTCCTAAAAAGACTCTCGGATGCCGAGAAGTCGCCCTCCACTCTTAGGGGTATGTTTGCGGCAGTCAAGGCAGCTTGGATGAAAGTTGCCTGAAGGGGTGGACCAACCGGTTTCCCAGTTCCTTAAGGGCATTAGGAGGCATGTTGGCCTGCATTCAAGGCTGCCTCTCCCACCCTGGGATTTGGAGCTGGTCCTACAGGCTCTTGATGCACCTCCATTTGAGCCTTTGGAATTGATGGACCAAAAATGGCTGTCCTTTAAGTCTACACTTCTTTTGGCACTGGCAACGGCCAAGAGGGTGGGGGAGCTCCATGCTCTCTCTGTGCATGAGCACCTGTGCAGGTTCTTGCCAGAAGGGGCAGGGGTGGTCCTGCATCTAAACCCTGTGTTCCTTCTAAGGTCCTTACTGCTTTTCAGCCAAGTCAAGGTGTGGCAATATGGTCTCCACATCGACAGAGGAAGGGGAGTGTAGGCACTCACTTGTGTGCCCAGTCAGTTTACTCAGAGTGCATCTGCAACGGACACAGGTCCATAGGCAGACTGATCAGTTGTTTGTCTGTTTTAAGCCAGACCTCCTGGGTCAGCCACTGTCAAAGGCCCGTCTTTCTGACTGGATTGTGGGAACTATCCACCAGGCATATGTGGGGGCCGGGGTGCCCTTCCCATCTGGGGTGCTGGCACACTCAACCCGGGGTATGGCTACATCTTGGGCGTCGTGGCACGGGGCATCTCTTGATGAGATTTGCACACGGCCACCTGGTCTGCCACGTCCACATTTGTTCAATTATTTCAGTTCAGTGTGGCAGCAGGCACATCATTCAGTGAGCGGGCGCTTGGCGTAGCCCAGCGGTAGTGACATTTTGTTTCCCTGTCAGTCAGCCAAGTGTAAGCTGGTCTGAGTGGTCTCTCCACCCCCCTGGTCTTGCAGGGCCAACTAGCCCTAGGTAGTGTCCGGCACCAGGACTTGAGGCGGCAGCGTCCTGCGTCTTCCGGAGCTGGCTAGCTTGGGGTGTGTATAAAGTGTACATTTGTTAATAGTGCATTTGGCACACACTGTATTTTGTGGAGCACTTTGGTCACAGCGACGTCTCATTCAAAGCTCACATGATTCAGCATGGGCTGATGCTGCTCTATCCCATGTCTGTGTATCTGTGACAGATCTCCAATGGAGATATATATCATATTTTTCTGGGTGGAGGGGAAGCCTAGGTGTTCAGCTGCTGCCTAGCTTTGGAGACAGATTAGTGATCAGCATAATGCCAGTCTCTTTGAAAAATAGAAGATGCACAAAATACATTAAGGATAAAATGACAGCTAAACCAAAGTATTGAAAGGAGCATTTGCAAATATTACAAGGTAAATGTAATTTTTCTCCCAAGATAAACTTAGGCAAGAGTAAAAACTACTTGTAACAACTGTTGTAAACAATGGCAAACTTAATGTAATGGAGTAAAACTTACTCACTAGTATGTACCTCTGGTTCTCGATGATTTAAGCATTTGGTTTTATACTAAAGAGACTCTTAGCCAGATTCAACGTTATGTTTTGTGTTAAAGGTGACCAAAGCTAAATTAAAGCAGTTGGTCTTCACAGAGCTCTCTTGTTGGTCTGTATTAGAACCTCAGTGCACTTAGTTAACTCAGCATGGGTTTGGTTTCCAGGCATGAACAACCGTGAGGTGCTGGAGCAGGTGGAGCGAGGCTATAGGATGCCATGCCCCCAGGACTGCCCCATCTCGCTGCACGAGCTGATGCTGCAGTGCTGGAAGAAGGATGCCGAGGAGCGGCCCACCTTCGAGTACCTGCAAGCCTTCTTGGAAGACTACTTCACAGCCACTGAGCCTCAGTACCAGCCTGGGGACAACCTCTAAACCCGTCTGTCGCTCCGGGTTGGCCCAGAGCTGGGACAGGACTCTCTGGACTCTGGAGACTTCCCAGCCAGGACTTTATTTTAAGGATCTGTACAGCTTCCTCAGCTCAACCCGAGCATTTCAGTTCCACCACCAACCCCCAAAACACAAGCTTCAGACTCTGACATGCCCCCAGTGTCTGAACTCTGCAAATTAGGGAAGTTGAGGAGATGGGATGGAGGATGGACGGAGTTGAGTGGGGCTGAGATAATGCAATGAAATACATGTATTCAGTGTAAATAAGAAAGGCTTGTTATAGTTTATTTGTTTGCCTCTGTTTCAGATTTTATTTTCTCCTGCACAAAATAATGATAATGATGATAAAATGCTAAAAGCAAAGGAAGAGAGCCTTTTCAGCACAGTTAATCTGTACATGTATTATAATGTACTGCTCCTGTATTATTTGATTTGAAATTAATTGGAACCCTAACTATTCTCTCATTTTCCGTAACATGTAAAAAGATTCCCACCTCCCCACAGATTGTTACTTTATTCTTAACTTTTCATTTAGTAGTATTGCAGAGGCTTCTTGAGATGAGCATGACGCAGTCCTTCATCAGCCTTTGTCCTTGTTAGGAACCTCCAAAGCTTCCTCTGAGCGCTAGTCCTTACTGCTGTATGAAGCAAAGTTCTTTTACAAATGATTTATGTAAAATTTTGTAAACTACAGCAGAGCGTGTAAGGATTATCGACATATCTCTCCACGCTTATGATTTTGAGAAAATTTGGATGGAAATATTTCTGTCTTTCTAATGCAAGAGTTGTTTTTGTTTAGCTGAGAGAGATGAAGGCTGAGTTAATTTAAGAAGAGTGTGTTTCTCTTATTTGACCTGTCGAAACCGTTCCCCATTGGAAGGTGGTGTGGACTTCAGGATTTTCCTGATCCCCTGCACGTTCTTCACTTGAGTCTGCAGAGCGTCAACCTGCAGCTGAACCTGGACCACCTCACCTCCTGAGATATTTCTTCTTTTATTTTCACTGACAAGGTTATATTCTATTAGTATCAGTTAAGTCTTTGGTTTTTACAGTGTTTCTTTTTTTTACCCTTTTAAGTGATCCTTCAAGTGTCAGTTGTATTGTAAGTTCAGGGGAGATTTGGGGTAAATTCATGTTGCAATTCTGAACATCAGTAGAAGATTTAAAGGTCTGAAACCCAGGGAATTAAAACTGAACCGAACCTGTCCTTGATCTGGTCTTAAGATCTGACGCACATGTTTTTATGGCCAATGGAAATCCTCATCTTTCAGTTGTACAGCTAAATAGTTTTACAGTAAGTGTTGCTAACTTCCCTACTTTTTATCTTTTCATTTCCAGTTTTTTTAACATAGCTTGTTTTATTATTTTGGTGATTTGGCGTTTGAGATTCAGAAAAGAATAATAAACATTTTACACTCTTTCCAAGACACTTCCTTTCCTTATGCTAGTGTTTCTGTGCTTAAGCTGTGCTTTAACATGGTGTTGGTGTCCATGTGTGATGTGACTCTAACATGGGGGCCAGTTTCAAAAACACTGGATCCAACTCCTCCTATTAAGCAGCTCCATCTTATGCGGCAGTTTACCCTGCCTGGTAAATGTTGATTGGTCGAACTTCACAACCCCATTTGTTACACTCTCATTTTGTTAAACGTGTAAGGCCAAGCTAAGATGACCCTGGTTACATCATCATGGTTATTTTTTTAGAAATGACTAAGCCCCTCACATAGGCAAAAACTGTTTTCATTGGCTGAGGAGGAAAGTGAACTTGACGTTTGAAATTTCTTGATGCCTCCTTAAATCTCAGTGATGGACAAATAATAGAGAAAAGATCATGCTGAGCAGGAGTGGAGTGTAAATGCATACATTTACTCAAGTACTGTTCATACAAGTATCTTATTTTTATTCAAATATTTCCATTTTATGGTACTTGATACTTCTACTCCAATACATTTTTAAGGCAAATAATATACTTTTTCTCTACAAAATAATTTTATAAATTACTAGTTGCCCTTTAGATTTAAAGAGTTCATATAAAAATACAGCATCTAATAGATTACAATGTATTCTTATAAATGAAACTGCACAGCAGTCAAGCAACTGAAATTAGCTGTGGATTTACCAACTGAAATATTAGATCGATGTACACATTAATGCATCAGTATTTGTTATCCAGTAATATTATATATGTCATAATGAAGTAAGCAAGTCTGTGTAGGAAGTACTTTTACTTTTGTAAAGTCGATATTAATGCCAATTCCAATTTTTCTAATTAATTAAATATGTTCAGTGCCTTATTTAATGTATCCTTACACGTGTAAATGCAGTGAACAGTTTAGTGTAACATGAGTTAAACTGCAAATGCATTTGTGTTGTTTTTTTGTTTTTATCTAAATATTACAAATTGCAAAAATAAACGTATAAGACCTTGAAGATCCAAAGCAAAGGCTTGACACTGACAAGATAAGTCGACTCTAATATCAGTGCTCAGGGGTCTACATTTTGCTACCAAAAACATAAAAAATGGTGCTGTTCTATTCAAGTGCACAGTAAGCCATGACAGTGGGACAGAAAAACAGCATGCACAATTCCAGGGCCCCGAAATTGAAGGTAAATGGAATTCAGCCTTATTGCATGTTGTGAATTACCCCTGTGCATAAAGATAACCTCTGATCCATCAATGTGGTCATCAGTCTGTCCTGCAGTGCTACATATGAACAGTGTGGAAGTGTGAGGTGCTTGATTCAGGTGAAGTGGTGCTCCTGCACAGAAACCAAACAGGCGCCAGGTAGACATGCTGCTGAACACTTCAGTCGTAACGAGACATGGAACGGGAAAAAAAAGGGTTTTTTATTTGTACAGACTTAACCTCTGCTTTTTTCACACTTTAAAATGCCCAACTCCTTATACACTTCAGTCCATGTCATTTATAAAATGATCCCTCATTGGCTTCCTATACAGCCATGTTTGTTAATGAAACCCACGACCAAAGTGGAGTAATTTCAGCAAATTAAACAAAATGTGATGGATTCAATCAGATCCAGCCATCAGTAGCTGCATCATGCATCCCAAATTAACGTGCAGTGGGTGTGCAGTTCTCTGACACAGTGCTGTAGAGGGAGGGCTGTCTTTATGGTACCAGGTCCCAGCAATACAACAGAACCCTAAACAGATTTGGTTGAACTGAATATAATGTAGACCAAGGCTTGTGCAGTTAAAGTCTGAACATTACCTCTTTTTGAGGTACATTGTTGGAGGGAATGGACCTTTCTAACAGCAGGTGTTTTTTAAATGTTATCTCGGGAAAAAGTGAAACTAATTTAACAGTTAATGAAAGTTTCCTTTTGGTGTGTCAGCGGTAACAAAAACAGGGACTGTCACACCTACATAGGATGCTGCACTGTTACACCTGTGACAGAGCCATGTATAGTTGCTGCTGTAGTAAACAGTCACACACACTCCCATAAGGAAAATGTAGCTAACTGGTATTTTTCCACTATTTACCACTGTCCTTCGCCTCAGTTTGTCTTCTCCAGTTTGATCTCTGGATCAATACTCGTGGGAGGTGTAGTGTGAGCTATGTTAATCCAGTTTTTTCAGCTACTCAAAGCATTTTTACATCACAAGTCACTAGTGACTTCTCTACAAAGAGCCAGCCTGCTCATCAGGAACTCGTACACATACATTCACACACCAAAACAGCCATCTGGAGCAAATTGGGGTTCAGTATTTTGCCCAAGGGCACCTCAACATGTAGACCAGAGGAGCCAGGGATCAAACTACCAACCTTTCTGATTGGTCGATGACTCGCTCTACCCAATTAGTCACAGCCGTGTGGACTAATATTTGCCATAACTTCAAAACTTACTGGTTAAAGGGACGCTCATTGTCTCTCCTTTTTTGGCATCATATCCTCTCCACCATCCCCCCCTGTTTATTCTGTCCTCAGCTTGTATCCTGTTTCCAAGTGTGTTCATGTCTTTCTGTATTTCTGGACAGGAGTATGGCACTCAGTAACACGTCATCACAGTGTGTCATTATTTCTGGATAAATTCTGAGATAATATATTGTTGCTCTGTACGAGCACATGAGCTACTAGAAGTGAATTTCGTGGTCACACAAATTTTGGGTAAAAACAGTTACAGAACTGGACCCCAGTCAGGTAAGTTCAACTCTGGCTGTCGCATGAGAAGATTGAAAAGGAACAAAAGAGATTTTCTTTTCGGGAAAAAAAAATGTAATTTATGGCTCTAGAGACAAAAAGGTCTCTAATGTCTCTCATTTCAGACACTTATTGGTTAAAATATACATATATAAAAATTTATAAAATAAATTACGAAGAGGGCAGGCAAGCAAACGAAATGTAACAGTTGTAGTGATTGCTGCTGGTGTGTTCAGTATTCTATACAATGCATGTGTAACAAAAATATGTTGTGATGTAATACAATAGTAGAGATACGGAAGTATCAAGGACCTTGCCTGGAGGGCTCGGAACAAAAAATCGTTGTAAAACTAAAACACTAATATCTCTATAATAGTAAATCATAACAAAAACATGTAAATACAAACTTTCATCCTTTCATCGGCCTTTGACACAGTTGACCACAGTATTCTGATTAATAGACTCCATAATCTAGTTGGTTTGTCCGGCTCAGTTTTAAAATGGTTCTCCTCTTACTTCTCTGAGAGAAGTTTTAGTGTTTCTGCAAACCATAACATTTATTTATTTTATTCTATTTATGATTCCTTGTGTGTTTTGTCTTCCTTGTTTCCTCTGTCTTTGTTTTAAACCCCTGTAAAGTACCTTGTGGTTTCTACCTGTGAAAGGTGCTATATGAATGAAGTTATTATTATTATATTATTATAAATACGAGATTTGTAGGTCAAAGTCTTTTGATCCATTTAAAATTCCCTTTCAGTTGATTCCCTTGGTACAACACATATAGTGTGGGACATCACGCCCTTGTGTGGCTGACTGAAGAGACCTCTATTCACGCCTTAAAGGCAAATGACCTGTGGAGAGATGTATGTGTGGCCCCGCCCACACATATAAACATCCGTCACCACAGTCATTTCTCAGTTCTTGCGCTCTTCACCTCGCTGGACACCTCCACAATTCAGGCTAATTAGCTGCTTCAAATTAGCTCTGTCTTCGTTTTCAGGAAGCATTAATAGGCTAGTGCCTGCTCAAAATTAGCTCAACTCTCCCAGTTTGTGTTAGCTGCTGATACCTCTTTGGTAAGTGTAGCTGCCCACAGAGCACTTATTTCAAGTTTGCTTCCTTCAAAAGCTTCGTGTTTCGGGATGAGCTCCCAAGCTAAACATGATAATAAGTCTACTGTTCGCCCCTGTCCTCAAGGGTGCAGTTTCTCTTTGCATAATAAGGACTGGCACGAGGCATGCCCCATCTGTCTGGGGATTGTCCATGCCAGGAGAGCATTGACGGAGTCCGAAGCCTATGCGTTTTGTCGCCAGCTTTGGCGCTCGACCCTGGAGGGGTCAGTGACATTTGTGGAAAGAGTGCTGGGACAGGCTACTGTCAAAACAGTATGACCCACTGCTTTCCAAGTCAGGGACCCAGCTTCATCCGATGACAAGGAACTTCTGGCCAATGTCCCCGCTGGTAACTGGGCTGACCACATGAAGTTCATTGATGGTTTATACGAACTTGAGTCAGAGCCCTCCAAGAGTGCTAGCCAGCTGCAGCTTGAGCTAGATGCTCACCACGATGGTGATGACATGCTGGACATCGGCGTGGAAATGCATGGCTTGTCTGAGGATGAACAGTACATGTTATCATCGGGACCAGATGCTGCCGCTGCTGCACCGGTTAGCCAGGACAACAAGTGCTTCTTTTCACTATACCGACGTGCGGCAGAGAAACTGGTGGTTGAATGGCCCTCGCCTCCACCAGCTGTTCGTGGGATTTTTCCATCCCCCTGAACCGACAGTGGTCAAGAACCGCCTGTCCATGTTTCCAAATTTTGTCTCAGAGTTAACTTCAACATGGAACAAACTGCTGTCTACCAATGTCACCGTGCCCGGTTATGGACAGTATTTTGACCTGTATGGGGCTGACAAGGTTGGTTTGGCTAACCCCCCCGCCCATGGAGCCATCCCTGGTGCCTTATCTGGCCCCGTCTCACAACCAGGGTGTGGCCAGCCCTACAACGCTGCCATCCAAACTCTGCAGGTTCTCCGCTTTTCAGCTGGAAAAGATTTACCAGGCACAGGCAGGTACCGCTCGTGTGCCAAGCTCTGTCACCACGCTTCAGATATATCAAGCCATGTGTCCAGCAGAGCTTGGGTCACTAGTTCTCCCTGATGGTCCAATTATGCACCTCTTGAACGAGGTCCAAATTGCTACAGATTACAATCTTCGCATGTCCCACTGTGTGGCGTTCTCTCTCGAGATAGGGGTGGCTTCTACTGTGGGGGCACATAGACACCTGTTGCTCACTCTCTCGGACATTCCGGAGATGGACAGGGCTGTCTACTTGGATGAACCAGTGTATGCTGAGGGTTTGTTTGGGCAATCACTCGACACCATTCAGGTGAAGTTTGAGATGAGGAAGAAGCAGACAGAGGCTTTTCATCTCCATACGTGACATGAAGCCCAGGCCGGCCTTGAGTGTTCGTATGCCTGCAGTACCACCGCCTCCCTCCAAGAGGACTGTGCCACCTGCAAGTTTGGGCCTACCGCCTATGAAATCGCAACTGCCCAATCAAACCCCATGTCCGTCAGCTCAGAGTAAGGGTCTGCCGCCAGGCCTCTGCAACAATTCAGTGTCCTAGAGGAGGAAGCCACATAACTCCTAACTTTGGAAGTACAAGGGCCTCAGCAGAAGGGAGACGATGCTGGCCTTCATCTGTTGCCATCCAAGAGACATCAACCATGTTCTGTTCAGGGGCTCAGTCCCAAAAGACATTGTTCTCCCTTAACACAGTCTCCCAGGCACTCACTCCCTATACACACATGTGCACTTTCATTTCCTCAGGTTGCAAGTGTTTCAGGTGCCTGTCACTTTGTCAGTGCCCCAATAAAGGTGTCCCTTGCTCACAATGTTGTAAACATTAAATTGTTGAAACCAATAAAGGCTGCATTTTGTACGCAAAACAATACAAGCCAGATGAACCACTGCAGACAGGTAATGTCGTTCCTCTCCTGCACCCCACCCCCACCCCCACCCCGGTGCTGCAGGTCAGTCGGCTGGCAGCGCAACTTCCCCAGTGGCACACATGCGCAGTCTGCCCATGGGTGGAGAGAACTGTTGCCAGGGGTTACCGGCTACAGTTTCACATCCGAGCACCACGATCCATCTCTGTATTAAACACTGTTGTCAGGAGCATAGCCATAGACGTACGAAGGGAAGAATTACATACTCTAAGGGAAGAAATACTCACTCTGCTAAGCAAGAAAGCAATTCGAGTGGTTCCACCTTTAGAAGCGAACAAAGTTTGGTACAGCCATTATTTCGTTGTCCCAAAGAAAGGGGGTGGACTCTGTCCAATTCTTGCCTTGCAAGTGTTAAACAAATACCTACAGACTTACAAGTGAAACGGGTGTGTTTTGGACCCAAATGCAGTACACCGGAGAACAGGAACAGTTCGTAATGACCTTTACTTTCACCACAGCAAACGAGGTACAGAGCAGAATGAGTAAACTCAGAATAAAGTTCTTCAGGCTGTGCGCCTTCACAATGTCTCTGAGGCTCAGAAGAAGGGACGGGATGAAGCCAAAACCAGCCGTAGAAGTGAGAAGAAACTCCTGCGTCCTCAGCTTAAAACAGTTCAGTTCTCTTTCAGTAAAGAGGAAAGAGAAGTAGCTTACTTCAAC
>JAQLOL010000010.1:2314613-2329174 GCA_029783665.1 Naso thynnoides
TCCGTAAATGTGGGATGTCAGACACAGCCATCATTTACCTGAGCTGTCTGGCTATCATGGATACATTCTACCTGGTGTGGGTGATCCTTCTTGATCTGACCCTTACTTTCTGGCTAGACCAGCCCTTTTGGCATTTCCACCCCTGGTGTGCCATCTTGGGATTTCTGCAGTATGGATCGCTCTACAGCTCCTCCTGGATTGTGGTAGTGTTCACCATCGAGCGGTACCTTGTCCTCCGTAGCACAGCAGCAAAGCAAGACTTTTCCCAGGCTTGGGTCACTAAACTGACCTGTGTGGCTATCGTCCTGATGTCACATCTTGCCTCTGTGCCATTGGGCTGGATCAACATTGTCGCTCCTGTCAACTTTACTGTGAATGGGCAGAATGTGACGCTGTCCAGATGTCTTTACCGCAATGGGGTTTACTCAACTCTTATGGTGTGGATAACCACCTTCCTCTCAGGGGGAATCCCCATCTTGTTGGTTATTATCTTCAACTATCTCATTGGGTACCATCTCTTCTGCACCAGGAACCTTTTCACCAAGGAAGAACGTCGCATCATGCATGGGAGGAGTACCAGGGGCATGTTGATGAGGACTATCCTTCTGCTGGGCACTGTCTCTATAGCCTTCATTGTTCTCAATCTGCCTCGATTTGTCACGTACTGCATCCTGAGGACAAAGTACAACTATGAGAACTTCAACAGGGATGACTACAGCATTTCAATCAATGTGGCTGGAGACGTGGCCAACATGCTGCAGAACCTCAACTCCACCACTAACTTCCTGCTTTACTGTATGGTTAGCCGACGCTTTCGGCAAGAGCTGGTGGAAGTGGTAACTTGTAGGGAGAGGGCACGTGAGCTGGGCTCTGTCCTCACCCACACCACCATGAAAGTTTTCTCAGTTGTAAATTATAAGGCGTCACCATCGAACAGCCCTGTGAATGTGGTGCTAACCAATCTCAAACAGATGAAGTAGAGGATCTGGAGGAATTGACAAAGATCAGATTTTCAAGATATTTATCCTTTAAGCATAAGCAAGCCTTCATTCTAGACCTTGGAAATTGCAGTTAAATAGCTTTTATTTACGACCAACTTTCTAGTTTTCAGGGATTTCAATCACATTTTGTGATGTTCATCAAGGGTCTGGTTGTCTCATGATCACCACCATGCCATGCCAGTTAAAACTACAAGAGCCATGAAGAGCTAATGAATGGACTTTAGTCACATTATTTTCGCAGTTATGATAACATTTTTGTTTTTTATTTTTGTGTTTTACAGCATGTAGTTGCCTGGGTCTAAGAATGACTAAGTTGGTCAATGTACCACTTTGGTCCAGTCTGAACAACAACTCTGCATCCTTTTAATGTATTTCCATTAAATTTTAGAAAAAACGTTCTTTGTCCCCACAATGCACATCGCAATGACTTCGGTGCTCCAGATGGTGTCCTGCAAGTGATGCAGTGTCTAATAATTAAGTGTCCACTTCTCAAGGAAAGTATCTACACATGTAACAGGTAAATTGGTACAATTTTGGGTACAGACATTAATTGTTATTTTATGACAATGATCTAATGACTTTGGTGAAGTCCTGATAATTTCTCCAGCATGAGGTGGACACATAGTTTTGAGTGAAGTATTTCAACCACTACTGGATGGGTTGCAGTGAAGTTAGCTAAGTAAGTTAAGTTCAGACTTTATGGTCTGCAAAGGATGAATGGTATTAACTTTAGTGATCCTTCCACTCTTCTTCTAGAACCCCCATCAGGTAGAATTTTTTTAAATGAATTCAGTACTTTGGTTTAGATCATATACCTACAAAACTAATGATTACCATCAGCCTCAGCGGTATTTTGTGTTCAGTGGTGATTATTAAATGTTAGCATGCTAACACGTTAAACTAAGGTGAACATGTTAAACATCCATCAGGATTGTCAATATGCACATCTTAGCATTATGCATAAAGCACCACTATGCCTAATCACAACTCCACAGCACTGCTAACATGGCTGCACAAGGGTTTGTGACCATATAATAGTGATGAAAAATTAAAACTAATGAATATGGGTGAATAATTGTAACTGTGGATGTGATCAAAAGAAGGTTCAAAGGCCGTTAGAAGTTATTTCCTTTCAGGTCACATACAGCTGTAAAAAGAAAGCAACTGAACCTACTTCCTAGCCTTGAAAATACTGCTCTTCCAAAACTGACAAAACTAAATAAAATTTAAATATATATTGCAAATTCTGCATGTCAAGTCCATTGTGTACTTTGTGTTCAATCCTATTGTATTGTTTGAGTATTTGCCTGTCTTCCTCTAAAAGGGTTAGATAAAAAAAACACTTGGCCACCTTTTAAAGAAGAGAGACAGTTCACCTGACTGGCCACAGAATGTCCTCCTTGCTAAGGAAACAGCCTGGCAGTTGCAGTTTTCATGCGCTACATTTTTGCATGAATGAGTCACAAGACTTCCCTGCTTTGCATATCGGGAATATTTCCTGTTTGCCTCAGAAGTGGTTTGTGCCATGGCTGACAGAGAGGTAGGTGTGGAAGTCTGGTAAAGTTCTGTTCTATTATATGCGAATATGTGGGGGAAAAACACACTGGATACTTTTTATTTGTCATTTTTAAAGGAATACCTGACATACCTTTAGATCAGTGGTTTTGACCTTTGTACTAGTTTGAAGTGTTCGTGTCATGTTACACTGAAACTCACTCTAAAAGTGCATGAGGTGTTTCACACCTATTAGGGGAAGAAGAAAAGAGAATAAATTTTATGCTTGGTTACAGTTTATACGTGATCGTCTTCATTGTCATTCTTTCTCTTACCTGCTTTGCAAGGTGTGCATTTTTTCTGAAGTTGTGCTTGCTTAGAGGTTGTGCCTTTGTTTTTAAAAGCCTGCTTTGAGTCTTTCAGTTGAAACGACGGTTGTTTTCTTGCGAGTTTGCTTATGTAACTTACCGTGCTGTATGTGTTTCTTCAAGTTTTTCTGCTCTATTAAATTCCTGCCTCATTGTTTTCTTTCTCACTTCACCAGAGGCAACAAATACCTTTCCTCAGTTCTCAAATGGATTCTTTTAAAGGTAAGAAACAAAACCTCGTGAGACTCAGAGCAGCCATGAGTCTATCAAAATATCTTTCTGTGTGGAATACAAACCAGTTTTTCCGTTCTCTTTTGTTGTTAGAGCCTTGCCCTCATCAGAGTGTTCCTGTTGAGATGGATGAAAGCATGACATCCTCCAGCCTGGAGTTGGCCTGGCCTCTCTCTTGCAAACAGTGTGAACAAGCTGAGACCAGGAAAAGCCCACAGGAACGTGGCTTTGACCAGCCTAGTGGGTCAGCACACAAAGTTGGCCAGTCGACCCTTGATGAGAACAAGTACCATCATGAACACGGAGCTTCTGGTCATGAGACTCCCCGACCTCCTTTCATTCCCTCCACACATCCAGGACAGGTCAACCCCCACCCTGCCGGTGTTTGGCCTCGTGGTCTCAGAGAGCAGGTGCCACAGCATGAACAGGACTTCCGGGTCAACCACCATGGTGGAGGATTTGCAAGACCCTCAGACTATCCTCAGATTCGCTCTGTGGAAGAGGCGGAGAGCTTGGAGCCCCCTTTCTCCCTTGTGTCTGTTGAAACACCCCACTATATCCCATCCCGACACCCTGAGGCACGTGTACCTGGTCAGTGTCTGTGCTGCATTAGAAACACAAAACATTACAGGTGTTTGGTGTTACTGCTGAGGAATATGTATGTTCCTACATTTACCAATCTGTTACTGAAAGACGACAGGTTATTTTATTTTACCGTTAACCTGAAGTACATTAGCAAATACATGATCAGTAGAAGGTAACAGTGTTTAAATTGACAGTTTGTAAAAAAAGGTAAAAATTACTGTATGTTTGACATAATAAAACTCATTTTTACACAAGTGTCAGGGGAAACTAACACCCTCCACTGAAACCCACACAAATTAGTTGGGCAAGTTTGGGGCAAGAGAGTATTTAATTAAGTAATATAAGCAAAATATTTCATAGGTACTGTCATCCGTAGTTTGTCATAATGAATAACTGGGATTTTGGTCATTTTTAAAGATATTGAATATTATTGAATATAAATGGCAGCCAACAACACCACACTAAAACTTGTTAATATTTGCCTTAAGTAACCTAAATCTGCTATTCAAATGACTGTGTTAGAAAAGTAGGACAAAGAAGACAACTACATGCCATAATTGGAGTAATTCTTTTCACTTTGATAGATCCAATACTGAAAACATCTGTGATAAACTACATCAAAAAATTCCCTCAGCAAGCCTGTTAAGCATCTTTTGGCTGCTGTTCATGTGTGGTTCTGTTATAACTATTAAACTGTAAACTGTTCAAACTGAAGTTTTTTGTGAGTCTGCCTTTTACACATCTCTCTGTAGGTCCCAATCCAATGCTGGGGAGTTTTCTCAGACAGTGTGCATGCTGCCATCCAGCAAATGTGGCCCATCTCAATAATAACTATCATCATTATCCTCATAAGCACCCAGCAGATCCACGTCAGAGGCCTCAAAATCCCCATCAGTCCCGGTACGTATAAGAACGATTCCTTTTCTGCTGCATAATGATCAAGTATTTTCAACACTGATTAATCTGAGTATGGTGTCATATTCAATCTCAGATTATTTCCCTCCACAGCATTCCCCCCCATAATAGGCTGCAACTGAAAGATGCTCCAAATGTTCCCCATGGATGTGATTTTCAGTGTGTGGCCCCTTCTAGGGATGTGGTGCATGAGGTCAGTGTAGACTGCTCCTTTCACGCTGGTCCAGGACCAGCAACAGGGGAGATCAAGAAGACCATCAGTCTACCGGAGGAATGTAGTAAGTCTACATACATGCGCCTGCATGAACATATGCATGGCATTTTTTCCCCTAATCTTGAAGAAATGCACTGTTGTGGAGAAGGATTCACTGACTTTTTGTTGACAGGAAATGTTTTCATCACATATTCTGAAGACACTGCCAAAGATATGATTCAATTTGTGAAATTTCTGACTGATCAGGGATTCAAACCAGCAGTAAGTCCTGTTGTGTTTCCATCACATTTGATTCGGCGTGACTTTCCATGCAAACCCTCTCACCCCTGCTTGTCTTTTGATAGATCGACATTTTTAATACTCCAATCCAAACAATAAGCATCACCAAATGGATGGACAGATTTTTGAACGATGTAAGTCTGAGTGTTGAGTCTGAGCAGAGAGCGAATCAAATTGCAATTTGTAGTCATCTGACAAAGCTGATAGTGAGATGTCATTTTACAGAAATCAGTGCTCATCATCGTGGTCATCAGCCCCAAGTACAAGGAGGACGTGGAGGGAGATGGAGACGATGAGCATGGCCTGCACACCAAGTACATTCACAATCAGGTGGGAACTACATTTCTATCACGACAGCCACAACAGTTGAGTTAGAAGTGTCTGTGTGAAATATTGCCCTCTTGTGGCAAGCTGCTGTCACTGAACTGTCCCCTCCCACATGCCAGTGGTAACATGAGAATGAGGAAATGCCTGCTGGGACTCTGTTGGGGCTGTTATTTGCTTTTATATATTACTTCAAATGTGAAAATGAAAGAACTTCATCATTTTATTGTTTCTGTATCTGAAGAGACAATGAACTTCAATCACACGTCTGTGTCTGTCCGGTACTTTTTATATGTTCTGTTAAGTGTGTCAGAAACTTGCCTTAGCTTAGGGGCTCACAGACGACAGACTTTTATTGGTGTATGTTTTCTATTTGCCCATTTTCACCGTAAGGTTAATTCAAACTACTATGACTACATGATATACAAAAAAGTGCTTTGAATTTAAATTAGACAAATGCTTAGAAATCAACCATTTTAAGCCTGTGTTATGAAATCAAGCACTTTTTAAGTTAACGGAGTGAGAGCCCAGAATACCCTCTTTTTCTGTTAATAACAGATCCAGCATGAGTTCATCCAACAAGGCTGCCTGAACTTCAGACTGGTGCCTGTGTTGTTTCCTAATGCAACCAAGGTAAGAATACGCCAGAAACATGCTACAGGGTCAGTCCGTGGAAGTTCATTCTTGTGTTTGAAGGCAGTACACCACCACCGAATCTAAATTTCAAAAGCTTTCAGAGCTTTGCACCATGTCTTATGTCTCAGCACCCTTTTTCTAAAAGATGACACCACAGAAGCTTTAAGATAAGCCATTCATTACAGTATGAACGCTCATTTCAAAAGAGCCACCACTAACCAGGAGGCCACAGTGGCCCAGGCGACAGAGGCTGCCATCTTTTTCTCAGTAAAAGCAGCAAAGGTGTTAATAATGGAATAACAACTTAATTCCATTTAGCTGCGTCACTTTCAGGGTGCCGGTGTTTTTCACGCCAGCTCACTGTCACACTGTCATGACGTAACGCATTGTCCACACAGAGGGTAGAAGGTATTTTTCAAAACTTAGCTTTTTCTACAGATTGCAGCCTTTCATCCACACACAAACACACACACACACACACACACACACACACACACACACCTGTTTCTGTCACTTCTTTGGTAAAACTGCAACTAAAGTAAAAGTATTCAAAAACTCTTTTTGCAGAGATGAAGTGCAGACAGGAAAAACTGGATTTTTGTTTCATGACGACACATTGTGCGGACTTATTTCCTATGTTTGACGTCGGTGTGTAGCCAGGCTCTGCCCTCTTCCACTCAGCTTGGTTTTTGCTTGCAGAGTGAATTATGAGTCTGGTTTACCAGGCCAGTCAGTGTGTGCCCTTATGATCTTTCCACATGAGGCAATATGAAGCTGGTGCCAACCTTGCTTAAAGGATTTCTTTCATGTTAGGTCACTCTTTCTCTGTGCTGAAGAACAAACTGTATGTTTGGTGTGAAATTAGAGAATTCACATGAACAATTTGTCACCCTATCAGCAGACAATGACAGTGACAGTGTGTTATTTTATATAACAAATGCACTGTTGAGTGATTTGGGTAAATGTACAGAGCTGCATGATATACAGGCAAAAGCTCTCTGAAACATCCTTACAGATATTTAAGCGTTTTGTGTAGCTGATGTTCTTGTTTCCAGAGTGACTAACTTACTCTGATCTGTGTCTGTGCTACAGAGACATGTCCCCAACTGGCTCCAGAACACCAGGATTTATCGCTGGCCCAACGACATCCAGGACCTGCTGCTGCGGCTGTTCAGGGAGGAGCGCTACGTCATCCCACAGCGAGCGGGTGACCTCACCCTCACTGTCCGTCCCCTCTGAGAAATACTGAGAAGGACAGACACTCGTGGAAACTAAGCCCTTTCAAAAACGGATTAGTAAAAAACTTGTGAAATTAGTGAAAAATTATTTGAAAAATGGATTAATTTGGGGTTTATTTTGTCAAAATCTTAACATGCTGTAGGTATGACAGTTTCTATGCTTTGATTAGACTCCTTTTAGTGCAGCAGTTTGGTTGTTACGTGTTTTCCTTCTGTTGCTTGTTTTTTACATACAGATTTGCTGTTTGTTCTGTTGATAATTTTAGCAGTGTTTCTAATCTCACATATAATCTGCATAGGGCTCAATCCTCTGCCTTAGTGACAGTATTTGAAATGAAAACAAACACAGAGCATTGCAATTAATAAAGCATCATACACAGTGTAAAGCCTGAAGTTTGCCACCAGGAAAAAGGATTTAATAAAGGTTTGAAATGAATCAACATGTTGATACATTTATTTAATTTGCCCAGACAGGGCTGAGGGGCAGCTGTCAGAAATCTTGCGTAGGGTCTGGCAGGTCAGAGACTCTTCTGCTGCTCAGTAAGTAGGACTGCATTTAATTTTGATTGGCACATTTCTTACTCTTTCAGAGTTAGAGCAGCATTATTGTTTTCTTGTCTATTTCTTCTTTGGTCGCTTGGGATCTGTAAACACAACATGAGCATATTATCACTTTACAAAGTTGCTATGGGGAAGGTGTGAGCAAGCAGTTTCCTTTTTTCCTTAAAGCATACACATTAGCAGCCATTTGGGCTATATTTTTATGTATTTTATTTTTCTGTCTCCTGCAGCAGCTGTGGCTCCGGAGTGAGAGCGGCTTGTCTGTTTATCAGACAATCGGTGGTCCGATCCATGACTCAGTCTGCAATTGAAGTGGCCTTTGGGCAAAATACTGACAAACCTAAATTGCTCCTGATGGCTGTTCCGCTAGTGTGTGCATGTGTGTGTGAATGTGGAGATGCTGGCTTGTGTTGTAAAACGCTTTGGGTAGTTGAAACTCCTGACTCTTCAGCTGCTAAATGCTCCACTGTTTTTCCAGATAGTCACTTACTAACACGCAACAACATGACAACAAATTGTAGATCAACAACTTTTTTTCTCTCTGTGGCCACTCTGGAGAAGATCTGCACTTTTGTAATAATTTGGCACTTCCACTTCAAAATTTTATTTACAAATCATGCTTACAGATAGAATAAAGAGTGAACAGGACTAGGTCTAAATCTAGTGTAGGACTGGACCTTGTGTGGTCAGTGTGCTGAACCACGGCGAAGTTGCTACAGAGACATTTATTGTGTCAATAAGGAGAAATCTTGTTCATGTGACATTTTCTGTAGTGGTCCCAGTGACACATTTCTTTTCTTAAAGAGATCTTAAGAACAGTTGAGTTTGAATTAAAAATGTAATCCATGCAGGTGCAAGAACAATCCACCTGTCTTCATGATGTTGAAAGATAATCATGTATTTAACAGAAAACTTTGATGAAATCTTTATTTTTTGTATAATTTTTCAATTGAAACTTCTGAATGTGTTCCATAAGTGAGTTAGTATAAGAGCTTTTAAAGGAGCTATTGATCGATCATTATAAACTGTGTAAAAGCCTATAATGGTGCCAGTGGCCCCTTCAGGCTCCACAGTACACAAGCTGTGTGTTTCTTGTTGAGGCCTGTCATCAGGCTAACCAGAAGGTGGCAGCATGTCCCAAATAATAACAACACTCCCAACTTTGGCATAAATGCAAACCAGCAAATACATAGTAAGGATATCTGATTTTCAGTTTGACTGCGGTTATTAAAATTTCAGCAGTTTAGTGAGTTAAGTCGTGAGAGAAACATCATGATGAAGGACCTGTAGACAGGACGCAGGAAGTCCATTAATCTTTTTTTTAACAGCAACTCTCTGATAAGCTGGTACTGCGTGGTACACGTCAAACTGCCATCCAACTTTACCCTAAATTTCATCATGCAGGCCCTGTCAGTGTTCACAGATTAGTTCAACTATGTAAGCCTGTTTATCAAACCTGACAAAAAAAATGTGATTTGCTCACATCACTTCATGTGAGGGGAACTGTGGCAATGTCCAGGCTTTTATCAGCTCCTACATGAGGCTGCCGTCTGTAAACAGGAGTACTGCCAAGCACTAATAAATCCACTCTGTGTTATTGTTCCAGGACTCGTGTGCCACTAGACTCTGCCTTATCTGGTGAGTTCAAAGCAACCAGATGCAGATATTTCCCCTTAAAGGGCCGGGATCCCTTATCCATCGACACTGCTGCTTGTCTTGTAAAGTACACTGGCTCGTTTTATGATTGTTTTCCTACATTTACAGTATATCCATGACAACAAGCATTAGCCCTGCTAAAGTGTCATTTAGGGATCAAAACAACCTTGATTCATGTTTACTGACAAAGTCTTCTGATATCTCAGTTTTTTGGATTTCCAATTTTGTTTTTGCATTTTACATCCAGGGTGAGTCTGACACATTGACAGGCACCAGTGATGTGTCAGTAAAAAGATGGTCTAACAGTCGGGTCAGCCCACTCGATCACTCTAGTGCAACTATAAAGGATTCCTTCGGTTGTTCCAGACCACGACTAAAGAAAGGACAAGAGTCATGGTACAAGGACAAATTTTCTTTTCTCTGATATCAATCATCTCTACTGAGGGATGTGCATGTAAAACACTAGTAGCAGGTGTTCACTAAAATGTTGTAGGGTCATAAAGGCAAAGTATGCCTTTTGAGGTAAGTCCATCCTAAATTTCTCCCAAAAACTACCAAGACAGTCTTTTACAGCTCCACAATTAGCTCCTATTCACTGAATTTCCTGCAAATGAAGTATTTTGAATCCAAACATTCTTGTTCCTGCAGTGCATTTTTTTTCATTATCTCGCTCATCTTTTTCAAATTTAGAATGCTCAGGTTAGATGTATCCCACACTGGTCAGTGGTGTCTTTAGAATTTTAATTTATTTTCAAATACGACTTTTAAATTTATACTTGAATTTTGAAATTGAAGTTTGACAGGAAAAAAGAAATTAACTCAAGATCCACTTTCTAGCTTTCTTGAGGGCATTTACCTGTTTTCATCATGTGTCATACAATTTGGAAGTTTCAAGCAACTGAATGAACACAAAGAACAGAGACGTTCAGATGTCTCTCATCATCAGCCCCAAATAAATCACAGCATCCACTGAAAAGGGGTGAAAAACTTGAGTCATTCATCAGGAGTCAGTGGATGATTGGGGGACGATGAAAGAGAACATTTACAGTGACACCAGAGACAGGTTACCATCTCATGTGACCCATTGTTGTCACATGAGCAGAGCTTTACATTTCAATCATGAGGTGATTGAATTTTTTATGACTATAACTACACAAACTCCATCAGGGGTTGAGATATTGTTGGAAAAATGATTGAGTGGGCCTTGAGTTTGGGATTTTTGCCAAACTACATTATGCTGATGTAGGGATTTGATGGACAATTTGTCTGATACGGTGGACAATAATAGTTCACCATGATCACAACTGGATGGAAAACAAGTGAGTTTCGTGATGGAAAGGAGTAGGACGTCAGTTTGAGGCTCTGCTCTCATCCATACTAAGAATGCAAGCACTCAGTTGTAAAACGCTTCAGATAAAAGCTCCCACCAAACACTACATTAAATGTGGTATTTAAACTATTTTTGGACTAGTTTGATGTTGAATGTGCCCCTCATATGCACCTCATAAACCTCAGGCCTGGTGATTGGTTCATTTAAAGGGCCGAGCTCTCACTCAAGGTCAGAACTCACTCTAGAAGACAGAGGTTCCCTCTCCCTATACGTAAAAATGCAAATGAAACATTTTTCATCACTGGGGAACCATTGACTGCAGTGTCCCTGGCATGAACCAGACCGAACCAGCTGTTTGGAGCATGATAGCCCTTCCAGTGGCGAGTAGAAAGCAGTGAGCTCAGCACATCCACCACTGCTGCCTGCCGTGTACAGGCCATTACAGGAGTCTGAGTGGAATACTGAGCAGCTGTAGGATGTGCAGGAGGCAAAAGGCAGCCTACACACATCCTCTCTTTTGAAATTGTAAAAAAGCAAAAAAGATAAAGTTATCACTTATAAAGCCTTGGGAGAATTGTTTGATTCATCTGTAATAATGCGTAATGTTGACTGAATTCGGTTCAAGTTTTGAGCCAAAGCAAGCACGCTTACCAATATTTCCATCTGATAAATTGTACTCCTGAAATCAGTTCTACAGTCAATCTTCTCACTTTAAGTAAAGAATAAGAGACAAGACATTAGAAATGCTGAGGTCATAAGTCCTAATCCCCTGGTGCTATTACATCCCAAAATAATGGGACTTGAAAATATTAACTTGCATATTAATGTTACATTCCCCTGTATGCTTAGAGTGTAACTGCGGTGTTTAAGTAACTCAATTGCCCTTGGTGGAATTTTCAGATATGGCAGAAATCTTCTTCTCTGTGGAGGTTTGATGTCTCCTTGAGTCATATCATTTCTGTTTAGTGTTTTTAAGGAGAGCATTTTCTTGCTTTAATCACAGAAAATACATCAACCCAATAGAAAGTGTGTTGTTTACTGATGGGGAAAGTGATGCTTTCCAACTCTTTGAGCTGCATCTGTTCTTGTTTTGATGCAGCAATGACAAATGAGGTGAAATTTCAGTTTTATTTGAAGATCTACAATACTGTTTCCTGTTACCATGTTGCAGCCCATTAAGTTACAAAATAAAAGCCAACCGAGGGCATTGGTTAGAAACTGTGGGCAAAGCTTGTCGTAGCACTGCTTGAGAGCTCAGTATGGTTGTTAATGCTTTTATGATTGGTAATTATCCAGCTATCAGAATAATGTAAGTAATTCATGAATCAAAAGGCTTTTTTTTTCTTTGCTTAAATTACTCTTCCTACAAAGCATGTGGTCCGATCTATGATTAAAAAACGATGTCCTATACGCGAACAGTGAGTTAGGTATGAGCCCATGCCTCTTGTACAGGTTTAAACTCATACACTGTGTAACTAAAAGCTCAATAACAAGGCTTTCAGTGTGGTTAATGGACACTTCTGACACTAACGGCAGGGACCTGCCCTGACCCGGTTCATGGGATGATGGAATGTGAAACTTGTTTAGAAATTTGTTGGTGTATATAATGAGGTGAGTGTTGTCTGTTGTCATTCTTTAGCACTCTGTGTCCAATACACACTTCACACATCAGTACCAGTGGCATGAGCATGTTATTGCCTGTAATTTGACAACAACAACAAGACAACAACATGTAGAACCAGTGCAGGTGCAGACATTGTTAGAGCTGGTTTTTAATTTACACACCATTGCACATACACTCACTATACGTCTGCCTCTGGTGGTGTATGGTATGTATACAGTAATCCACATCACAGCTAGTTTGTGGTGCTGATAACAGCCACATGGGCTGCGGTAATGGTCGTTTAATCTCTTATCCATAAGAAATAGGCCGATTTGTGCCTAATGACATTTGGCTACAAAGCTAAATAAAACCAATTCCAAACAGAAAAAAATGTTTATATTTGTGAGCTTTTATTTTGAAAAACCAAACAGTAGGATTCCGGATATTACTGGTGAATCGCACGATTTGTCGCGAACGGTGTCAGGGGACGACGAAAAAACACCAAAACAATTTGTTTACTCAGTCCTTCGGTTTTAGCAAGACAGATATCCACGACGAAGATGATGTGACGGACACATGAACTTCAAGGCACTTCTGGATAGTCGGCTTGGCAACTTTTGAATAAAAGAGGATTTATTCATTTGTTTCTCTATCTATTTATTTATGTGTTTACGTATTTATAATAGCTGTGCCAGATGTGAGTCTAACATAACAAAAGAGTCATTTCCGCTCGCAGTGCTACACTGTCAGTGGCATGAGTGCGCTGGTGGTTCTTCGACGTCGCCTTTATTCTGAAAAGTGTGACCGGAAGTGCAGTGCTTGTGCATCCTGGCGCCCTGACAGCACAGCGCCTCGCAGATTAACGTGCGCTGGCCCGCGGCGGCAGAGGGAGCGCGGTGCGGCCTGTCTGACGAACAGGACTGGCTGGGACTAGTTCTGACTCCGGCGTGATTTGGAAAGATAACACTACATACCGGAAGCCTGGGGAACGGCTTCCTGGCTGAAAACAAAAACACCAGAGGGGGAGAAAATCTGAGGACAGCCGCATTTGGAGGCGAAACATGGACCCAACAGCCGTGGAGCCTTCGACAATTTTCCGCTGCCGTCGTGTTTAGCTCTCCGCGGCCGCAGCACCTCGGGGCGCGCTTCGCCACGGGAATCTTTGTTCGCATTTTTTTCATGGGACACAACCGGACTTCCCCCCCGCTTTGTCGCTGTATTACCGCAGTGACAGCACCCCTGTCGGTCGGTGTCGGCTGGCCACCGAGGTCCCCGCATCTTATGGACTCTTAACGGTGTTTTTTGGCGTTTATGTCGGTTGTTCGCCCCCTGACAGACGCGGCAGTCATGTTTGCCGTGCGCGTCGTCACCGCAGACTTCTACCTGGCGAACCCCGTCAAAGACCTGGACGTCTGCTACTCTGAATTCAGAGAGAGCGGCGTGAAGAAAGTGCCGGTGGTGCGGATATTTGGAGCAACACCCGCAGGTTAGCCAACTCCTCTGTTCCTTCTTGTGTCTTTCAGTAACGCCGTCGCTGAGGCTGGTGGTTGCTGGGCAGCTCCTCCACGCAGCATGTTGCGTGTCCGTGGCGCCTGTGTCGTGAGTGTATTGTTTGTCTCCTCCGGGTGCAGCACGCACGGTGACGACAGGAAGGTGGTGTCGGGTGCTGACATGTCGTCGCTCACCGCTCCTGCTCCGCATGCGGGCTGCCTGCCGCGGCGGGAGAGACTCCGCTTTGTGTTCGCTCCCCTGCGCCTCCGCGGCACGGTGGGGGGGGGGCGGACACCTCCGGCTCCAGTGCTGGACTTGCACCTCCACCTGCCACACGTGGCGTCCGGGGGCAGCTTACACGCTTCACTTGGTGGTGTTGTTTTAATGCGTGCTTAGAGCAACCTGTGGCGTGTGGAGAGTGGAGAGCGCACCGCTCTTCAGGTGAAAACAGAGCCGGCGACAGGTAACCAAACTTTGTTCTTCCCTCCTTCACGCTCCGTGGATGCAGCCAAACAGAACCAGAACCAGAAACAGAGGAAGCACAGGTTGAGACGAACAGTGACACGTTTGTGGTTCTGGTGTCAAATCTGGGCCACCATGACAGGGCAGGAAGTGTTCAGGAGGAATACCTGATG
>JAQLOL010000010.1:2385231-2397403 GCA_029783665.1 Naso thynnoides
TGGTGAAGATGTCCAAAGTAAATGCAGAAGAGCAGGTGGTCTTACTGACCCCAGAAAAGCTAAAGCAATACCGTAAACTGGCCCCTCTCAAGGATTTCTGGCCCAAGGTTCCAGAATCCACTGCTGTCAAGTTTCCCATTACCGAGCCTAAGGCCAAAAAACAACCCAAGAAGAAGGCAAAGGTCAACTCCACCAATAAGAAAGCAGTCTGCAACTCCTCGAAACCTCGTGTCAAACAGTCTGAAAGAGTTAAAAGGATTAGAGGCAGACAGAGAGACCCAGGTCTTTCATCTCTGCCACCCCCTCGGCCATGTTATTGTGAGCTAGCAGATGACCATGGTTTTGAGTATGCTGACGTAATGGTAGAGTTGGGCTACCTCTCTGATAGATCTCCAAGCCCTACAACCTCAACACCCCCACGTTGTTGGTCCCCAAGTGATCCTCTTATGGAACCCAGGAGTTCAGAACAGCTGATAAATCCACTGAGTGACCCATGTCTTAGTTCTGCTTTTCTTAAACCACCCACAGTGTCTTCAGCCAAAGGACGACGTAAGATTAAGTGTCAAACTGCCAAACCTAAGAAATTTACAGAAACTAAAAGGAAAGTGAGCAAGTCTTCTACCAAGCTTTTGGTGGACGAGGAACCCAAAAAAGAGAAAGTGAAACAAAGCAATGGGCAGAGGAAGAAAGCTAAAGATACAGCTGAAGTTACTGTTAAAAGTTCTGTAACCACTACAAGACCCAGAAAGTCTCGCAAAAAGAAGACAGAGGATGCCAAAAGCCATGACTCCAGTAAAGATGACTCCCAGCACCTTTTGCCTGAGAGTTCCTCTCAAGAGGTCCCTCCATATCAGCAGCCAATGAGCACAGATGGAGACGGCCAGGGCAGTTCTCAGACTACATCTAAAGGAGATTTAGTAGCTCAGTCTGTAGAACCAAAGGTTGAGGATTGTGAGACTTCCATCATGGAGATCAACCAAAGCGTTTCATCACCGGCTCAACTGAAGCAGCAAGGTTGCCAGACCACTGTGGTGAAGGCAGAGGATTTACAAGAGTATGCAGCTCCTCTGACTGGAACACCCTTACTGGAAGACAGTAAAGAGTGCCAACTAACTGCAGCCTCCCAACATTCAGGCCCCAACAATGGAGAAATCCCCACTCTCTCTGAGACCCCCTCTGGCTTGGCTGTTCTTAAGCAGCTTCTACAGAAAAGGCAGCAGGGGCAGGCCCTTCCTGTACAAGTGGTTGGTACGGACAGCCACTCCACTGCTATTGCTCAGGCAACAGCACTGCTAGGTCCCACAACTAAACCAGTAAAATCTAGAAGAACTTCCTCCACCACTCCAAGAAAACCCAGGGCCCCAAAATCTACCACCCCTAAGGATAAAAAGCCGAGAACCAGAAAAGTCAAAGCAAGCAACACTCAGTCAGATTTACCAGTAAAGCAGAAGAGCAGCATGTCAGGTGACTGCTCCATTCTTCTGTCAGACCCTGGTCTGGACAGCTGCAACTTCATAGAGGACAGCTTATCACCAGAGCTTCCACACAATTATATCTTTGATATTAATGCAATAGACCAGACAGAATTCTCTAGTCCGTACAGCAGCAGCAGTCAGTTTGTCCTGACTGATAAAAATTTACCAGTTAAGTTCCTAAGTGATGTCAGCCAGGAAACTGTACCTGCTCAGGCACTGGACATTGAGAAGAAATTTGATAGACTGTTTGGTCCTGGGGAGGAGCTACAAAGAGGTTCTGACTGTCAAAAAGCAAGATCTGTCAGCCCTGACCTCTTTGACAGACCTGAAAATGGGGAATCTGTATCAAATCCCCACACAGTCCCTGACTCTGAGAAAATCAAGGGCAGGGATTGGGACTTCTCTTTAGGCAAAGCCCATACACTTAGCCCCTTTCAAGACTTTCACTGTGAAAGAAAAGAGCTGCTCTTTTCTGTCTTCGACCCGGTCCTACCTTTGCCTTTAAGCTCTGCATCATATATTGACCATGAGGGCTCCCCAACAGGGGACCTTCTGGAGGGAATTGAAGGACTAACTTCCACAACACCTAGTAGCTCTCCACGATCCATCAGCTCATTATCTCAGGTTAGGGTGAGCCAGCTGCTGCGGGGGGCAGGAGGTGGAGCCCACATTCTCAAGCCCCTCATGTCTCCTCCAAGCCGGGAGGAGATCCTCAGCACTCTTATGGACCTGGAGATGTCGGAGGCCACCTTCCAGGAGCCCTTCTGCAGTGATCCCTCTGATGCGCCATGGAAACCAATGTAAGATTATATGTACATCAGTAACATAAGCCAAATTATTATGTGCTTGTATGGTACATAATCGAAAAATGAAAAACTAGATAATATATTACAATGTGGACAAACTGTAAAGAGATAAAAATGTATCACAAAAGCTTTCTGCATAAGGAACAGAGTCTGATGTAAGCATGGCTAATATTAAATATCAATAGTAGCTTATAACAGTTACTGTAACATATAAGACGATATCATAATATAAAATGAGGAAAACTGTCCGTTTGTCCGTCTATCCATCCGCCTGTCAGTCTGTCAGCCTGCCTGCAATCATGCATGCATCCATCCATCCATTTCTCTTCTCAGTGGGTTTCCCAATCGATCTGAAACTGCACATGGGCATTAAGAATGGCTTCAGGATGAGGCAGATGAAGCCCTTTGTGTCTTTAATCCACTGCCCGTGCTTGTGCCCGTTTTGTATAAAAATACTTTATAAATAGCATTGATGTGCTTCTTCTGCCCATGGTGTCAATGAGCAAAAACACAGACAGCATCACTTTGCCATTGCAACCCACATTTTGGTCTAAGGTGGAATTGCATCCATACTGTTCGCTGTTACGAGAGTCACTCGCCTCTACGGGGCTGCATGTCATCGAGCTGCACAACCCTGCAACCACAGACAAGAGGAGAGGACATCTCTCTTCGGCTCTTCATAACATTAACAGTTTTGCTTTATTAAAGTACAAGAGAGAGGGCGAGCGAGCAGAGAGCACTAGAGGGCGTCAGAGAGAAAGCGCTGAAAAAATAGAATGACAGATATACAGTGCTATTTTTTTATTCTTTCACAGAGGTGGTTAAAAACCTATGATTCAATACTGTGCTGCAAGCAGCAATACTGTGGGTCAAGCAATCGGCCGTTCCCAACAGCATTGTTTCGAACAAGCCCTGTTCAATACGGGAGTCTCTCTGTGTATATATGTGTCATATGCATCCTTTTCACCGACCATTCCAATGAACCAGATGCATCATTAATTTTCTCTAAATGTGTGTATTTCTTAATAAATAAATGAATAAATTTGAACCAAATATCATCCAGGCGAATCTCCCTGACCAGCTGGTGGTGAAGTTAAAATTGTAGGGTTGGCTTAAAAATGCAGTGCGTTACACCTCATTTTAAAACCTGCAGCAAAGCATTCTGTGATCGTTGCCTAATGTGGAAAGTTAGTCTACAACTTGATTATATAATGTGCATGTATAAGCATGCAGATGTGCATGTTCACTTACTGCCTTAGGTCAGATGAGATGTATTATCATTCCAAAGAGTTGTGGGTCTACTTTTGGGTGTCCTCTCAGCTGGACGTGCCCAGAAATCTTTTAAATGGAGATGCCCAAACCACCTCAACTTGGGGGAGAAGTGGCTCTGAGCTCCCTCCAGATGTCAGACCTCACCCTTTCCCTAACTTGAACCCAGCCAACCTATAGAAGAAACACATTTCAGTGGCTTGTATTTGCAATTCTATGCTTACAGTCACTACCCAAAGCTCATAACCATGACTCTGACCTATCCATTCCGTGCTCCATTTTTTTCTATATCTTCTAAATAAAAGGTAGAGATACTTAAACTTCTTCAGTTGGGGCAACATTAACCCTCAAAACTGGAAAGGACAATTCACCATTTTCCACCAGATAACCTTGACCTTAGACTTGGAGGTGTTGATTCTCATCCTGGCTACTGTAAACTTGACAATAATCCATCCCAGTGCATGCTGGAGGTCACAGTGTAATTATTTTTCAAAATCTAGACAAATAAAAATAGATACCAAAGGGTTTTTTTTATTGTTGTTGTTGTTTTTTTAACTTTTAAACATAGATGTTTGTGTCAACCAAAAAAAAATACTGTATCGGTTAGGCTCCTATTGATACTATCAATACAACTTTGTTTATATAATAATAATAATAATAATAATAATATAATACCATATGATTCTCCTCTTCAGAAGTTGTGTTATATTGTACTGAATAAAATATAAAGTCAGTTAACCATACCTCTCTGTCTTTTTTCCAGGGAGGTTGGTGGTCGTAAATTAATGGTTGGTACTAGACTTGCTAAGGAGCTAGCAGAGTTTGGTGGAGAACTGTCTTTGGAGGGTCTCCATTTCTGGAAGATGGCCTTCTCAGCTATGACACAGCCAGTGACCACTATTACATCATTTTCCCAAGCACAGGGAGCTGAGGCTTCAAAGGCAAGCAAAGAGCAGGTAGAGCTGAACCAGTCCTCATCCAGTGACAAGAAGGTCATCCTTCTTCCCTGCAAAATCCCACCAAGCCGAGAGCGGGTGCAGTTGTGGCTGGAAGCCAGGAAACAGTATGAGAGTTTACAGAAAGGGAGAAGAGACACAGAGCTGATGAAGAAAGAGGTTGGACTGGATGTGGAGATGAGCCCAGAGAGAGCTGAGCAGCCAGCTGCTTCCAGTTGTCCAGCAGTAAAGGTTGAGTTATGCAAGAGACTCTCCAGTATAAGGACCCAAAGGAGAAAGAAACATAACCTGTCCCTAATAATACCACCCATGAAGAATGCAGGCTTTCAGTGTAAATCTACAGAGGTGAGTCCAGTTTCAGATGAAGATGGTATGGATATCGTGCAGGAGGCTGAGGAAAAAGATGATGATGGTGATGATAAAGCCACCTCTCCAGAGTCCCCAGAGTTGCCCCCCTGGCAGTGGTCAAGTCAGCCCAGCCCCTCAGGGCCAGACTGGCTTAGTGACAACAGACCAAGTGAAAATTCTCCAGAACTGCTGTCACCTAGGCTCTTTAACACCCAGGAGAGACTAGGGGAGAATCTTGGTCCTTCACCCCTTCATGTCTGTAGCAAGGAGGAGGGGAGAACCAGTCCCCTCCTCCTTCACAGCACACCCTTATTAAAAAGGCGGCAGGGAAGCAAAGAAGATCTGAAGCCAGTGTGTAGCACGCCTATATCTGAGGGTAACCGAACCAATTTTTTTTTAGCCTTTAATGCACTGCACTGCTCAAATTTAACTAGCAGAAACCATGTATTTGACAAGTGTGTCAAGATTTAAATTTATCAAAGCTGACCCATCTTAGAATTGGTTACGTGCTAATCTTTTGCACAAGTCTTCCTGATGTAGATTGTTACTTAACTCGTGTCTTTCCTTCCTGTTTTTATTCCTGCTGCAGAGGATCCCACTGTAGAGAGGCTCAAGCAGAGGAGGAGAAGCCAAGCAGACCCACTAAGAAGAGTGTTACTGACCTCACAGATGAAGGTCAGTTGTTTGTTTGTTTGTTTGTTTGTTTTTGTTTTTTTTCTTCTAACCATTGTAGTGCTGCACATGTAGCCCATTGCTCTGAATAAATTAAACTCATTTCCATGTCAGCTGTATGAATTTTTGCTTTAATAGATTTTGCTGTTTATTTAATATGCTTGTTTTATCTCATTCATTTGAATGTTTCATGTGTACTCTTTGTGTTACACAGAACCAGTTTGCTGCTTTGAATGTGCCAAAGAAAGATACTTCTCAGATTGAAGGGCCCAGCATAGCCAACTCTTATGGCTTCAAAATCAGCATGCAAAACCTGCAGGATGCCAAAGCTCTGCATGAGGTGAGCTGAAAAAAATGAAGACTCCCACCCTGTCAGACCCAATCTGTGTGTTGATTTATTTTATTTTACTTTTTTTCATTTTATTTTATTTATTTATTTATTTATTTATTGGAGGGGAAGAAAATTTACAGTTGTCCAATATTTCTGTTAAGAGTTGCATAGCACTAATAAGTGTGTCTGTTATAATCTTGTGTGGAATCAAATTTTAACATTTTCAAGAGATCAAGTGACCCATTGACAGCGATTCCAGCATAGTTTCTAGCTCTGCTCACATAGTCTTATTTTTTCAATAATCCTATCATATACATCGGATACTTCGACATCTATCTCATCATGAACACCTCCACAACCAAAGACACATGGAAAAGGGAGAATGAACAATCGCCTTTGAAGAAAAAATTCAAGGATTCTGCCATCTCCAAGGAAGAACTGGATGCAGCTATCGCTAACGGCATAAAGCTAGCCCTCCGAGAACAACAACGTGGTCTAGATGCAGCCGTAGCCTCCGCTGTTGAGAAGCTGTGGATTCTATCCTGACTAATGAAGCTGTGAAGGAGATTAGCAGTGAACTCGAGAAGGTAGCCAAGTCTGCTAAGAGGACCCAAGACCAAGTGGACTCAGTTTGGGTTGACAGACCTGGAGGACAGGGGTCGAAGAAATAACGTAAGGCTTGTTGGCTTACCAGAAGAGGTGGAGGGTTCGAATGCAGTTGGCTATCTTAAAGAAAATCTCGCCAAGTGGATTCCATAGTTGGTGGGTCAAGACATTGACATTGAGCGGGCACATCGAGTGTATGATGGAGGAAAGGCTAATTCCAACAAGCCACGCACCCTCATCTTCATACTACTGTGTTGGCGAGACAGATCGGCTATCCTTAATGGTGCATGTAAAGTTTATCCAGTGAAGTACACATCCAACGGAGCCACCCCGTCCCCGACCACTCCGGCACCAACCACTAGCACTACTCTCCCATTCTTCCCGATTACAGTCCAGTGACAACAAAGAAAGAAAGAGCTTCAATTCTGCCATGAAGAAGGCTTAAGTCACAGGCCTGGAGCCATTTCTCATCTATCTTGCGTGGATGAAACTGCAGTACAAAGGGGAGATGAAGACGTTCGACTCCCCCCAAGCCGCCGAAGATTTCATCAACTCTCCTCCAAGGAGGTTCGCCTCTACAACGGTGCAGCGTGACAATGGAGCTACTGCAGCAACCTCAGACCCAAACATAGAGGAGAACGGTGATCTGCCACACGCCGGGGAAGGCAACTTAGTGGACATGAACGAACAAACTTTCAGGACTTCACATATACAAGTTCTACAGCTGTGGACATACTCAGGGTCTTTACTACAGGGTAATACTGAATGTTTGTAATGCAAAATTAGCTGTTTTCTGATATTTGCTAGACTACTTTTGTTCTTCCATCTGATAGATGGGCTAACACTAACATGCTAAATTAGCCTAGCTTCACCAGATTGATTAGTGACGAATGTATTCATTTTATGCGTTATGACTGTGTGGGCTTATCTGGTACTATAGCCATGCGTTGGGGTGGATTGGTCAGGAATCAGCCAAAGTTTATGTTTTTACAGACCATCGGAATTTTGTCTGTGTGGTCTGTGTTTGTCTTTGTATATAGTTTTTCCTACCCCCCCCCCCTTTTTACAGACATATTCCTGACATTACTCTATGTTAGAACATCAACTGTAAGTAATACAGTTGGCAAGTAATTGGCAAGACAATTACATGGTTACGCTCTACCTTACACTAACATATTTACATTTTAAGACTGATCTTAGCTGTATAATATGCCGATGCAGTCACTGAATTTTATTATCACTCAACGTGAACGGCCTAAACTCCGCTATTAAACGCACTTGTGTTCATGAGTACCTACAGCAGATTTTGCCCTGATCCAAGTAACGCACCTAAAACAATGCGATCTGGCCCAATCTCAAAATAAACACTACACATTAATTGCATCATCATGCGCCCTAAATAAGACCAAGGGAGTATGCATCCTATTTAACAGGAAATTTCCCTTCAATATAAATTACACTGGGAATGATGAGAAGGGAGGACTTGCTTTCGTCCATGTTAGTATACTCAATCATAAATTAGCTTTCATATCCATATACTGCCCAAATGAACCTGACAGAGACTTTTTTACTTACATTAGAACAAAATGACTGTCTTTAGTGGTGAGAGGCGATTTCAATGCAGTACTTAATCCAGCTCTTGATAAATCTAATTCAGAGGCAATAGCCAATCTTTCATTAAACTGTTGAATATGCTCATCAAAGATCTCAATCTTGTTCATCTTTGGTGTATGCAGAATGCTACTTCTAGAGATTATACGTTCTTCCCCAGTAGACGTAAGACATTTTCCCAAATAGATTATATTTTTCTTAGCCCGGCCTTAATTGCAGGACATACGTCCATTACTATCTCATCAATTCTACTGTCTGATCACTCTGCACTATTATGCAACATCGATCTGCCCAACATTAAGACAAAGGCCCCCAGGTGGCGGCTAAACACATCTTTTCTGACTAACTCTGGATTTCTTAGTTCACTTAGAGTGCAATTAAAAGATTTTATGGATATTAACATAACCTTAACCAATACGAAAAACTAAAGAATTTTCATAAAAGCGAGATCGTGATACTGCCTTGAAAAAAATCGGGATATATTTTTGCCTTATCGCCTAGCCCTAGCTTGAACATATCACACTGTAACTTAACAGGATACTGCCTACATTTGAAACAAAGGAAACAAACTACAAGCGCAGTATATGGGGTCATTTAGTTTGATGCTCCAGTTGTATGAGAGGGGAGATAACCAAAACCTCTCAAAATTTTTTAATATATGTTGTATGTCATTCCTTCAGTCGTTTTGCTAAACTGCTTTTGTTAGTAATGTTACCTGTTCTACAGCATCTCCTGCATATGGGCTTGCGCTTTCCATGTTCTTCTGCCTCGAGTGCAAAGTACAACAGTCCTCTTGTTTTCTTTTTACAAAAATCGGCTGTGGAAGCTCTATGGCACTTGCCATCTACAAACTACAACAAACTAACGTTAGACAAGTCAAAGCCAAAAAGAGGAGCAGAGAGCAGTGTTTGTTAGTGAGGGAGGGCTGGGCTGCACATACTTCAGTGTGTCTACATAAGTGACCGACCGATTATTGGTCACCGATATATTGGGGCCAACAGAACGTTCCCAGTTCTATGGGGGTTCTATCGTATCGGTGAAATATTGCGCCGATAGAAAAAGAAAAAGTGTGGCAATGACAAAAGCAGGCGCTGGTGTAATGATTTATTTTGTCCAGTGGAGCGCGCTGAGCTCAGCCAGAGACTTTGGCTCAGCTCACATTGTAGTGAAGTCCCTCCCCCACAGCACCAAACCTCCCGACCACTAGACCAGTCAGTCTCAACCAGGCAGCGGACTTTTCCCCTCTTGCACAAGCCACGGTAAGTAAGTTCATGAAATAAGTAACTGTAAACATGAAAACATCATTGAAACAACAATTGTAGCCCCTTTCAAAAGTGTCACTGGCCAAGATCTCCCGTGTAATTAATAACTGCGAGGCAACTTTGCCATATCATTGCAGATGTTGTCTCATTAGTAGCATTAGCCTACATGAGTGACGTTACGCCTCTACAACAACACGACCTCCGCTGTAGTGTCAATATATTGACATTGGTCAACAACCATAACGTTAACATTATTATACCATGGCTTGATAATCAATAATTTTATTGAAATATGAGTCACTAGACAATGACTGACAGCATGTTGTTTATTTAGATTTGTTTATTTATTTTAATTTATTTATGAAAGTTCTGCTACATTATTTATTTTATTTTTGTTTGTGTGCCAATCTGCTGTCTGTGTCACCACAGTCACTCCACTTTTTCTCAGTTTGACTGAACAAGTTCAAATGTTAATTAAAACAAGTTCAAAAGTTAAATGTCATTTAAAAAAAGTCTGTTAAATGTTAAAGTCTTGAATAAAGACATTGGTTTAAGAAAGGATCTGTCTGTACTACTGTCACTGTGACTGTACTATTGCGTAATCATATTAGTGCAAAATCTATGCACAATCCAATGCCTGTTTTCATTCAAGCTCAAAAACTCACTATATCGGTTGCATATCGGCTATCGGTGGTTGCACCCCCTCTAATATTGGCTATTGTTATAGGGCCAAAAAATCCCTATTGGTCGGAAACTAGTCTACATTGACTCGTTTTTGGAGAAAAGAGAAAGGACAAAACACAGTCGCTATCATAAATGCTGAAAACAAATATTGCTCCGGCAGAAGCACTTGCCTTGTCACATTAGTTTTATGTTTTTAAAAAAACTGTTTCAATCTGTTTTTCCATACGTAAACAACATTGAAATTAAAGGTTCATGATAAAAATAAAGAACAAGTGAGGCTGACAATGTTAAATATTTAGGAATCACATTAGATGCAAGTTTGATAAACAAGTGAACAGCATTTGTAAAAAGCTTAAATCAAATCTCAACTGCTTTAGACTCATTAGAAAGTATCTGTCACTTGGTACTGCAAGGCTCTACATGCATGCCATGATATTCTCACATTTGTCTTACTACATTACCACTTGGTCACAAGGCTCACAATCAACTATAAAACTCATTATATCCTTACATAATCGGACAATAAAAATTCTGGACAAAAAAAACGTGGTCGCATCACTGTCACATCTTGAGAAATACAATGCGTTAAGTTTTGAAAGTTTCTTTAGTTACTCCAATCTAAAGCTTATTTTTAAATGCCTTTATGGTCATGCTCCCCTCTGCTTAATGAATTTGTTATAAGAAACCAACACCCCAGTAGAGCCTGCACACGATCTTCCGCCAATGGTAATTGCCACATATCAATGCATAAAACCTCATTCGGACAATCAGTTTTCTCTGTTAAAGGAGCAAAACTATCGAACAGTTTGCCCACTGAGCTGAAAGCGCAGGGCAATTTTAATGCTTTCAATAAAGTTATCAAATTATGGTTAAAGGAGAATCAGCACTGCTCTCATACCTAATGACATATGTACATTTGTACTTTGTTACCTTGTATATATGCATTTCTGTGTACGTATCTGTGAATGTTTTTTTTCCCTTTCTTTCTTTATATTTTAACTTGTATGTTAACTTTTTCTTTTAAAAGCCTCCCGTAGACAAGTGTTGTAAATTAGCATCCTACTACAGACACTGAACACAGCACAACTGGTGTCTGTGCATGGTCGTATGTTGCAGCTCCAATGTTACTGTGTTGTCCGTATCAAATAAAATACACTCATACTAATGTTGGCGACATCATTCTGCTCAGCATTGTGAACATCAACCAGTGTTTGTGTGTTCAGCTGCTAGTGAAGGGAGAGCTGTGTGCCTGCCTGTCTGCAGCAGTTCTGTGTTAAGTTGTGTGAGAGTTGGAGGAGACTCTCTGATTACACAGCGCCTACTGCGGGAAAAAAAAAAATGTTTGCGGTACTGCGACTGAAAATATTCAAAACCCACTGAATCAAAAATTAAGACAATTTAATACTTTTGGAGGCCTGTTACTAGAAAAACTTAATTTAAGACATTTTAAGACTTTTTAAGGACCCGCGGCCACCCTGACGCTCACTATTTACACCCGGGTCAACTGACCCTGCAGTAGATGCTGGTTTTTCTCACCTCACCTCGAAACGACTGTTAATGTAAACCAGGGCTCCAGGGTGCAACCATTTTGGTCCCACGTGCAATCACAAATCTGTGAGGTACAACTAAAATTAACACTTACCAAGCGCCAAATGTGGGTAAATTTAGTGTTCAGTAGATAAATAAATTGAGGTCACCCGCCAGCTGGCCAGCAAAATAAAAGTAATCCCTAATACACCGGCTTTCTGAATGAAAAATAACACCATCTGTAGCGCAGTGTTAAGTTACTGCTAATTCTGACTGAACATTTCCTACTTCGCATTAAAAGCATTTAACTGACTAATAGCAAATTGACTTTTACTTTGAAGGAGGCGAGTCATAGGAAATACAATATTTTCAGTAGCTTGAAAACCAACCAACATTAACCACCATAAGTCATCAAAAACATGTTTTTAGAGCAAAACAATGGTCATTCTCGGCATTTGTTTACAGTGAATCAATTTTGAATATTTTCCTTTTTTGATTTTTTTCAAATTTACAATGTACAATATAAACAAAATATACATGTTACACTGTATGTTTGTTATTTTCCTTTAGACAACCCAAAAAAGGTAGGAGAACACAAACAAAAAAACAAAGAAGAAGGAAAAAT
>JAQLOL010000010.1:2404545-2422663 GCA_029783665.1 Naso thynnoides
TTTGCCGTTTTTTCTGTCCTTAACTACTTCTGCATAATTCAGTATTCAAACCATTCAAAAACCGAAAGATTCCAAAAATTTAGGACACTCCTGCTACCATTCAGATTTTTATTGACATGCAAAATTTCCAAAATATTTCAGGTTTTTTGGGAATTTTGGCCCATTCATTTTTATGGACAAAACCTTGGAAGTTTAGAAAATTCAGTTATTCAACTCTAAACTGTTCAGCCATACTTCCACCTAGAAACTCCATTCAAACTTTAAAACGTTCACAAGACTTTGAAATATTAAACTCGTATCCACGTTTTTGCTGTCTTTCACTGTTTATGAGATATCACAGTTTTTTCAGCTTTTAAACACCATTTCAGTCTGGCTTCGGCTTTTTCAACAAACGTTCAAAGATTCTGCGTCCAGCATCAGCCAGTCAGCCTTTAGCATGAAAGTGCCTTTTCTAGTCTTATAAAAGTGTTCTCAACTAGGGAGCTTTGGATCCTTTAAATGTTCATCAAAATTAATCAAATTAAAGGAAATAAGTATATTGTTTGTTACAAAAACTTAATTTTCACATTGTTGCTTTTTTTGTTAAGTCATTGTTCTTACCTACTTATGTGTTAAAATTTCAAGAAAAAGAAGCAATTTTTTGATCAAACTTCACAAATCATGTCTTCACAAAGTGAGAACCTGTGCCTAGTGAGCACAAGTAGGATTTTTCATGACCCAAAAATACTGTGAACAAAGTGATATAGAAGCTCCCCTTTAAAAACCTGTCTGAAATACTGTCTTTGGTTTTTGGTTTTTTCAGGTCACATTAAACAACTACTCCTTTGAGAATGTTGCATTCCATGTCCTCCACCAGCGCTTCCCCGTGTACAGCCCTCGCACTCTGTCCGACTGGTTTGACCACAACACAGACCTCTACAGGTTTGTGCCAAGACAAACGCTTCACATCGGGAATAAGAAATGTTGTCACATTTTAGTTAAGCTGTATTTTGTTTTGGGGCATTCGGATGCTTTTTTAAACCCACACAGCATATTTTTGGTCTGTTTTTGTTTGAATCAGCTTGACTTGTGGTTTAGCCAGTACTTTTTTTTCCCCCACATGAATTAAAATAGATAGGCATGGACACCAAACACTTAAGGCATACATACAGGGTGCCTATTATGCCCATTTCCAGCTTTATATTTTTATTCTGTGCCTCCACAAAAATAGCTTTGCGCGATTCACTGCTGAAAAGCTTCCTTATTGATTTTATACTGGCCCTTTATGGAACCACTTAGTATATATCATCTATTTAAAACAAGCAAGTTTAGTTTGCATCATTTTTAAGGCTCTATCTTGGTGAAACTGCACCATATTTTAAGGAGAAAATAGCTCAGTGATTTACGGACTTTCTTTACGGACATATAGCTGAAGCTTACCAACATGTAACTCATGTAACACATGACTAACTTTGCTAGCTAGGGTTGCTGTTAGCCATGCAACTTAATTGACTATGTAAGAACTGTCAGTACAGAGCAGCCGTATGTGTTTTTGTAGCCCAGACTTTTGGACCAAAGTGTGAAGGAAGTTTAGGCCAAGGCTGCAGGGAGGGTCAGCTCATTGGCCCATGGGGTCCTCAAAAGCTCCTCCCAGAGAGAGTCGGCTGTTTGGATCCCTAAATACATTAGCTGTAGCTGTCGTCAGCCAGCCGTGCAGCTAACAGTTCTCTATCCGCCATCCTGGTCCTAGAAACCTCCCAGCAGTCCAAAGCTCCTATGCGAGAAATGTAAAACTAACACATTTCCTCATTGCTCCAAGCTCCTAGTCCGAGCTAACAAGTTCCTCTGAGCAGTGAACAACACTACAGTAACAAGAAAAACTCTATGATGAAAATGTGTACACCATAGAGAGTTCAGGCAGAGCCGCCAGGGAACATCAGAGGGAAACCAGAAAATATTTTTTCAGTGAAGTGTGATCCAGATCAGAGTCCTGGTCAAAGCTGCTGACCACCTCAAAGAGTGGGTGGAGGGATGCGTTCCTGCATTGTTCGGCCACGCTCCATACCTGTGGCACAGTCTACAAATTGACAGTGACGTTGTCAAGTCTTTGTGACAGTAGAAAATCTGTTGCCTCCAGAGCAGTCTGAAATCCCTCTGGTCACACCTCCTCATTTTCTCTTTGTTTATTTACTTAACTGTGTCTTAGTAAGAGTCTTTATAAAGTGTTGGTTAAGAAAAACAGGACATTTTAATGATTGTGCTGTGTGTGTGTTTGTCAGGTGGAAAATGGTGGACCACTATATCAGCCATCTTCACGGCACCATGCAGCTCCTTCAGCAGCAAGACATCATCGGCAGAACCAGCGAGCTGGCCAGAGTGTTCGGGATTCAGTTCCTGCACGTTTTGACCCGAGGATCGCAGGTACCAACACGCACCTCGCACATTTTACACACCTTGATCGCTGTTTATCCTTGAAGTTATCCGAGGATTACAAATGGTTCTACGGTTGACGCTGGCCAATGTGATAGTAGAAAGCAAACTAGTAACAAATTAACGTGTATTCATGTTTTGTTATTATGTTTAAGCTGCTTAAAGCTGTAGTAACCAGTAATCTGTCAGTTGGTCCAGACTGAAAAATCCCAACAACTGCCTGATGGGCTGCCTTAACATTTATTCAGACATTCTTTGTTCTCGGAGGATTTAGCCTACTGATACTGTTGATCCCTTGAGTTTGACATTTTGAGTGAAATAAGTCCACATCTGTTGATGGATTGCCATAAAATTGAGTTCACATATTCATATCCCCTCAGGAGGAATTGTAATGACTGGGGTGATAGCTTGAATTTTTAGCCCCATTATCAAATCAAAATTTTAATTCGCCCGTTGTTTATGCATACTGAAAAACAGTTTGCACTGCACTAACATTTCATGTTGGGAAATTGTTGGAAGTCATTTTACTTTGTCATCACCTGTTCGTGTCATTCTTTGTTAACTAGAACTGCAGCAGTGCGTGGCTCTTTAACAAATGCATAAATAATTTGTATCAAAGTCAAAAGAAAAAATATCCACAAATTAGTTTGAAGATATAATTGCAACACTAGAAAATTATTAGATCCTTTTTTTTTCCTACAGTACCGAGTAGAGTCAATGATGCTCCGTGTGGCCAAGCCGCTGAACTACATCCCTGTGACACCCAGCGTCCAGCAGCGAGCCCAGCAGAGGGCGCCTCAGTGCCTTCCTCTGGTGATGGAGCCTGAGTCGCGTTTCTTCAGTAACTCAGTGATTGTACTAGACTTTCAGTCGCTCTATCCCTCCATTATCATCGCGTACAACTACTGCTTCTCCACCTGCCTCGGCCATGTGGACAGCCTGGGAACGTAAGGACATGACAGATCCACACACCCACAGCCTGCACTCCAGCTTGTTTAGGTTGCATATCTGCCAGCAAAGTCTCCTTCTCGCTCTGCCTTCCTTTCCTCATTATTTTTAATGGAACAGGCATGCTGAGAGCTCTGCGTGGTGTTCACAGCTCAGAGCAGTCAGCACTGCAAGTTAGGATATATTTCAGTTTTCTTCACCAGGATTACTGTAGTTGCATAGCAACAGCAGGAGCCATGAACACCACTTTCCAGCATGCATATGTCTGCTGCTCCAGAAGGCTTTATGCTTTTCATTCTCAGCAGAGTAGGAAGTGGCATGTTGCCCAGAGGCTAGCTGGAAATTTGAGAATATTCGACTCAGCTGCAGCACCTCTGATTCCATATGGGTTCTTTTCCACTACCACACACAACTCTTCATTTAATGAATATCAACTCCAAAGATTATACAAGGAGAAGCATCATTTGAAATGCTCAAACATTTTTGAGTGCTGAAATGATTTCTGGATTGATTCATTAGATGACTGATGAAAATGAATCAACAACAAACATTCTCTGTTGAAAGAATAGCATCAGAAGACATTAGAACAATACCATGACATTGTGATGGACAGTTTTTTCTGTCTTTTCATACATTTTATAAAAAAAATACCTGTTTAATCTTTTGTTTTGTTCCTGTTGCGGTATAAATGTTGGGACCCTTCAAAGGTGTCCAACCCCCAGGAAGGAGATTACAGAGTTAATCACTGAGCTTAATCAGTCAATCAATCCACTGATAATGAAAATAACCATTAGTTGCAGCCCCCTTATGCTGATTTTAGTCACATATAGTCACTCATTTTTCCAGCTTTGACCTGTTCCACAGTTTCTGTTCATGCCTCAGCAGTCCGTCCCAAAGCTGCACTCACAGGGTCAGGCTGTTTGGCTTCACACACCTGTCCACCCTGAGACTGCAGCCTGTGAGCGGAGAGTACTGCAGTGCTGCCAGCAGCACAGTGACAACACTACTAAAAGGAAGTTTACCCACATCTGTCTGTTTTAGGCCGGATGAGTTTAAGTTCGGCTGCACCTCCCTGCGGGTACCTCCGGAGCTCCTCTACCAACTCCACAACGACATCACCGTCTCACCGAACGGCATTGCCTTTGTCAAGGTACAGCACCTTCTCCCCACCCACTGTGACAAGATCTCACCACCGAGTGTGATGCATGGACTGCATTCATATGGCACTTCTGTAGTCTACAGACCGCTCAAAGTGCTTTATAATTCACCCTGTCACACACACACACACACACACACACACACACACAGCCATGCAAGATGCTGTCTGCTCATCACGAGCAATACAGCCCTCAAGAATATTTTTCGGCTCAGTCACACTGATGGTACTGCCACTGGGAATGACGGCGTTTCTGTAGGACACATCATCTCTGAGAGTCCTGTGGCCGTGCTGCTTTAGTCTCCGTCATCAGCGGCTGTTCAGGGGAGCAGGAGTGTTCGAATCCCACTTCACGCTCTTCCTCCTTCCATTCATTCTCTTTATGTATTCACCCACTGCTCCACGCTGCTGACTCCAGTCCGGCAGTGTCATTACATAACACAAAACACACACACACACAAACGACCGCCGCTCAGTGAACACTGATGTTTAATAGGGTTATGAAAAGAAGGCATGGAGGGAATCTGACTGTCTCTCTGTTGCTGGACTTTGGCAGAAACCAGCCTGATGTTAACGTTGCTGAAGCTGATTATTAGTTTATTTGTTGACAACTAAATGTATACTGAACACTTACTATACACACTGTATGTACTGCTTGTATTATATCTTTAACTTAACAGGGAACTGTTTTGCAGCAGGCATAAAAAATGATAGAACCCTCTCAAGTTAGTCGTCAATCATCACCGTTCTGTGAAGAAGGTGTTTTTGTCCTCTGCTGTGTTTCCTCAGTGTGTCCTCGTTTGTACTCCTCACCCATTTGTTGTTTGTGTCCAGTCCTCGGTGCGTAAAGGGGTCCTGCCCAGTATGCTGGAGGAAATCCTCAACACGCGGATCATGGTGAAGCAGTCGATGAAAACCTACAAGCAGGACAAGGCCTTGATGAAACTGCTAGACGCGCGGCAGCTTGGACTCAAGCTAATCGCCAACGTCACCTTTGGCTACACTGCCGCCAACTACTCTGGACGCATGCCCAGCGTGGAGGTAAGCTCATCAAAGGAGCTGTGTCAGCCGTCTACACTGACCTGTGGAAGAGGAAGAAGAAGGCTAAAACTCCAGAACAACACCGTTCTGGAGTTAAGAACAGGGCTATTCAATTACACATTCAGTTTGGCCAGATTTTAAAACCACAAATTTAGCTGGGCCAGACATTTTCAGCAGCTGGTAAGCTGCAGGTAATGACAAATTTTTTTACCAACGCAAATGGACGTAATGGAAAGCAGGATACGTTTATTCATCGCTTCCCTTTTAAACTTGATCACACCTGACACAGGTACATAGAAAGAGTTCAGCTCCAGTTGTGGGATTCAATCAGAATCACCACTTTTGCAGCCCTCTCCTGTGATCTTTCTGGAAAATTTGTCTGGAAAGTCTGATGTCTGATGACATTGTATTCTTTCAATATCGCAACACACTCATTCACTAATTAAACACAGCCATTTGAGTTTGGGATCTGGCGTTCAAATAAACAAGTCTTTTTCAGTCCAGACAGGATGAACCAACAGTTCTTTGGTCAGTTTCATGTTTTAGGGTTAGAAAGACATGTTTTTAGAGGTCACATTATAGGACTACTACTACCGCTACGAGAAACACATTTACAACACAGCGCTGAATTGTGGGTTGAATGTTGCGAGGCTATGCAGAGTGTTGCTGTGTCTTGAACGTCTTAAGGGATTTCTGTTGGCTAGCACAACATGTTTTTCTCAGTTCTTCTCTGCTTTCCTGGCTGGGCCACATGTGACCCACGGGCCCCCATTTGAATAGGTCTGGTTTGGAACATTCAGAAAAAAACAAATCAAAAAGACACCAAAAACTACAACAACAGCTTTCTGTCAGATGTTTTCCAATTCCAAATATCACCATATTAAGTGTTTATCTGTGGCTCTTTTTGGAGAAGTGTAATGGTATGACTCCACGTATTTCCATGGGGAAAAAATTCATTACTGGTGTTCTTGCAAATCTCTAATGGCCTGGACTGTTGTTTCTTGGGAAAAAATGCTAGTAAGTGTGAAAGAGATATTTCTGTAAAGCAGTTGCACCAGTGTTTCCTAAAATCTGGTGTGTCACTTCTCATGTGTGTTTTTCAGGTTGGAGACAGCATCGTCCACAAAGCCAGAGAGACCCTGGAGAGGGCCATCAAGCTGGTCAATGACACTAAGAAATGGGGAGCGCGTGTTGTGTACGGAGACACCGACAGGCAAGCAGTCATTCCTTCTTTTGTCAGTGTCCCATCTATGAAAGTCTGGTCACTTTTGCATCAGCAGAGCAGAGTCACTTATGCTGGGATTGACTCATGCGTAGTCACGTCAGCCTTGAGCCACAACTGATACACTCATGATTCCTGTCTGCTGTCTCTCAGCTTGTGTTAACACTGAGCAGTTCCCTTCAAGTGTCACTATTTCCTCATGATGTGACAGCCTGTGATAGCACCTTTGCTGCTTCCACGTAGAGCTAACTTGGAACAAATTCTGTCTTCCATTGCTTTGACAATTGGCTGAAAGGCACTCATGAATTCTCACGGTAATAAAGAGTGCAGCCATCGTATTTCTTCAAGCAATGATACTTAGTTTTTGTTTCTGCAGTGTTTCTGATAAAACTGTAAAGTTTCAAACTGTAGGAATCAACTTGTTTCTCTTTTGCACTTTGTTAATTAAGCAAAATCCTCATTGTGATGTGATTGTGATGTGACAAAGAGGAGGCCTGGGTCTGTAGTTTTTAAGTGTCAGGAGGAAATCAGAGACTTATTTCAAACAGGATTCTGCCTTTATTATAACAGAGTAAGACATGCTGAATATAATGCAACACACAGCGCTTCACGGTCCACACCAACTGTGTATGTGTGTGTGTTTTGCAGCATGTTTGTTTTGCTGAAGGGAGCCACCAAAGAGCAGGCCTTCAAGATCGGCAATGAGATCGCTGAGGCAGTGACTGCAACCAACCCCAAGCCAGTAAAGCTTAAGTTTGAGAAGGTAGAGCACACACGTGCACGCACACACACAGAAAAACACACACACACACAGAAAAACACACCAAGATTTGGATGTGGATTTGTGTTAGTCTGTGTCAATTTCATCTCTTCATTTGCATGTTTAAATGTAATTATGTGTGTGTGTGTGTGTGCGTGTGTGCGTGCGCGTGTGTGTGTTTTCCCCCCAGGTGTACCTGCCCTGCGTCCTGCAGACAAAGAAGCGCTACGTGGGCTACATGTACGAGAGCCTTGACCAAAAGGAGCCTGTATTTGACGCCAAAGGGATCGAGACAGTGCGCCGCGACAGCTGCCCCGCTGTTTCCAAGGTAACAGGCAAACCAACCCACACCCTCCCTCCCCATTCCACTGGGCTGTACACCAATCACGAGCATTCCAGCTTTCTTCCCACTCTCGTTTACTCAGACTGCTGCACACATGCCAGTCAGGGTGAAGGGACGTGACTGTTGTTGCTTTACACTGAAATGTTCCAGTGTTTATTCTGCCATCACGGCTAAGTCGGCTAATCATATTTAAATATTATGGGGTTAAATGGCAAGTCAGTATCATTTTTGCTTCATGTGAATCATGCTTGGTTTGAACCACTTGGTCTCCCTTTTTTGACATTCTCCACTCTCTAATGTTTTGGTGAACTGCTCTTCTTTCACGTCGTGAATGTGTCTTGTCCCCAGATTCTGGAGCGTTCCATTAAGTTGCTGTTTGAGACTCGAGACATCAGTCGAGTGAAGCAGTTTGTGCAACGTCAGTGTATGAAGGTTCTTGATGGCCGGGCCAGCATGCAGGACCTGACCTTTGCCAAGGAATACCGAGGCAGTGGCTCTTACCGGCCTGGAGCTTGTGTGCCTGCCCTGGAGCTCACCAGGTTTGTGTGTGTGAGTGTGTGTGTGAGTGAGTGTGTGTGTGTGTGAGTGTGTGTGTGAGTAGCAGAAAAGAAAGAGAAAAGAGCTCGTTGTCAACAGATACAGTAGTCAGTGGGAATCCAATTACTCCTTCTTCACAGTGCTTATTGTCTGGCTGCACTAGCCTGCATGTACAGTACCTGAGTCTGTTGCTAGGCAACGCAGCTCTTAATGGATGGAAAAAAATCTGATTTCAGAGAAAAATATCTAGCCTCATTCATGAGCACTGCTTCGATTTACAGTCATGTGTTTGTTAGGTGGATCATTGTTGATGTTGCTGAATTGATCATAAATATTGGTAATTAATTGGCTTTGTATTTGAGTGACTTGATCCTTGTCACAGTGTTCCACACTAGCAGAGCTGCCTTAGAGCACAGGTCAAACACACTCAACTGTTACAGCCCAGTTTGTTGAGTTCATTGTGTTTTCTTTCATCTCAGACGCATGATGGCGTACGACCGCCGCCTGGAGCCGCGTGTGGGTGAGCGGGTGCCCTACGTGGTCGTGTATGGGATGCCCGGCATGCCCCTCATCCAGCTGGTGCGCCGGCCTATGGAGGTGCTGCAGGACCCTAGCCTCCGCCTCAATGCCACCTACTACATCACCAAGCAGATCCTGCCCCCACTGGCCCGCATGTTCCAGCTGATTGGAGTGGATGTGTTCAGCTGGTACCAGGAGCTCCCCAGGGTGAGGCGGAGACAAGTTTCCATTCCACTCATCTACCCGCAGATGAGTCATGATAATGTCTCACATTCTGTTTAACCCACATGAAAACCTTCAGTATAAAAGAAGAAAATAAATGATGGCACAGTCAAATCTGAATGGCCCTGAGTTTGAAGAACTGAGCGTAGTTATTTTCTGTCTCTGCTTGGAAAGGGACTGGTCAGAACAGACGGAGGTGTCCTCCTCCTCTCGTCTTTTTCAGTCTGTATTTTAGTGGAAACAGAACAAAGGCTTGAGAGAAAATCTCTTGTGCTTCCTGCTGTTGATCAAATGAGTCTAATCAAAGTGCAGCACTGCTGCTTCAGTCTTGGTATCAATGCTGAAGTCAGATTCACTCTCACAGATCACACACGCCCCCTGCTGGTAGAGCTGAAAGCATTTTGATCAAAAATAATGAATGACTGTACAGCATTGTGTCATGGTGACGGACACTTAAAAAAATCGACCCAACTTCATGAAGTAAGGCTTCGTGATCTACTAGACAATCCTAAGTAGTTGGTGGATGACTCTTTTAAGGGTTTTCATGTGCGTATGATCCCCACAGATCCAGAAGGCATCCTGCTCAGCTGCGCTGGGTGGAGAGGACGTGGGGAGGAAGGGAACCATTTCTCAGTACTTTACCACTCTACATTGTCCTGTGTGTGATGAGCTGACCCAGCTGGGCGTGTGCTCAAGATGCCGTGCCGATCCCCAGCGGGTCGCAGTGACGCTGTACCAGGACATGAGACAGTGGGAGTGTCAGCAAGACCAGCTGCTGAAGGTGAGAGACAGAAACCACCCAGCTCCACTCTTCTTCCTCAGCCCTTAAAACAGACGTGTTTTAAGGGCTGAGGAAGACTAAAACAGTGCAGGTCATTTACCGTCTACGGGGATCTATTCGCAGAAGGAGAATACAGTATTTATGTTTTCCTTAGTGTATGACCCCCTGAAAAGAATTGTTCATTTTGTTTATTTATGCACGAGGCAGAGCAGCATAACTTCATCAAATACTGAAATCTCCTGAAACACAGACGGCAACGGTCTTCAAGATCCAGTGTTAATTGTAATATTCTGTGTTCCTCCACACATTCAAGAGGTCACACAGTCTAGTTACACACTGAAACTGTTTGGATTAGAGCAGCCGTTCTCCTAAGAGATGCCGAGCGCTTTCAGAGCTTCTAAAAAACCTATTTCAGAAGCTAAAAGTTTAGTTCAGTTCCTCCCTCGAGAAATTTCTCTGCTGTCAGTAACAACAGTTTTTTTGTTTGTTGTTCCTAAATGTCTCACAGTACACTATGTGCTACAATGACATAACTGCATGCATGGATACGTATAAGATTGCTAAAAGCACCCTTTCTAACTTGCTTTATAGAACACGCCCCCCAAGGCAAATCTTTAAACACTTGTCTTTACACATTGATAACACACACACACACACACACACACACACACACACACACACAGGTAAAGCACTACCACAATGTTGGTTGCACTCTGAGTTGGAGGGGCTGGTCAGCCAATAAGAGTATCAACTGAAGTTTCCATCTTGCAGACTGTTCCTTCACTTTCAAGTATCCGAGTATATTTGTGTTCACGCTGCTTGTGTGTTTGTGTCCAGATCTGTAGGAACTGTGGCGGCTGTGCAGAGCGGCAGGTGCCCTGTGTGTCCCTGGACTGTCCCGTCCTCTACAAGCTGTCCCGCGCCAACAGACAGCTTTCCAAGGCCCCCTACCTCCGACAGCTGCTGGAGCAGTTTTGATTGGCTCCTGAATCCAGGAGTTCCCACTGATTTGGTGCTAAGTGCTGCCCCCAACCCCCCTGTGTTACGTTATCCATTCAGTTGTACTAGTTTCAACGGTGCTTTGATCGAATGCTGTTGGGTTTTCATTGTCTTGTAATTGTTAATAAGTATTTCTCTGCGTGTTAGACTGTCTGGTTTGAGTCTCCTGTGAGGAGCGCCACACCCCCGCGTCAGCCCTATCTATTTGCTTGTTTGCTGCCATCTCCATTAGCTGCTATGGGCTGAGCGAAGCCGATGTCTGTGCTGACACAGTGACAGACTGCCCATCATGGAACTGACTGCGGTCCAATCAAGAATGACTTGTTTTAAGGATCTTGTACGCACTGTAGCAGGTTAAGGTCACTGATTTTTAAGGAGCTTCCTTTAAAATCTCAAGACAGATTACATTCAAACTACTAATTGACTTTTCTTCATTTTTATATTGATAGCCGTCTTTTTGTAAATAGTTCTGTATGGCTCCATCTGTAATCTCACTGTGCTTTCTAAAGACAAAAGCTTCAGCCACGAATGCGATCAATTCTGTGTTTATGCATTCTGCTAAAGGAGGACATTTTTCATGTTCTTTTAAGCCTTGATTGTATTATTGTCCATTTCTGGCAAATCTGACACTTCATTCTCTACAGAGTGTGGGAACTGGAAACCATTTCAGTTTTTTAAAAAATTCTGGGGCTGTTGCAATACTGTATTTTGATATTTATGTCATTTATGTCATTGTTTTCCTGTGCATCTATGGTTTTGTGTGCATTTCCAATTTTCACTGTCAAACCACGTCAGGAATCGATCTCATTTCTCCATATAGCCATACACAGGACCTGTGCATTTGTATAGATGTAAAAAACAATAATTGATGAAGGAGGTGTTTTTGTTGGTTTTTAATGTACATTGCTGTGGGTGGAGGTCTGAGATTGATATAATAAAAAGTCAACATATTAAAATGCCCTCTGTGTATTCAGTTTCCAAAAACACGAATGAATCACAGTGACAACATATAGAGAACCACAAACCACATGACAAAAACCAAAAAGAAATCAAGAATCTCATCTTTACGAAAGTGCAATAAAAAATGACTTCATTCTTATCTCACAACTATCATCACACTTTTTCAGCTGTTGATGAAATCATTGCAGTAGTGCAAAATAAAATTACAGTTTTAAACCAGCAGTTTTTGGCAGCAGGGTGACTGTCCCAGGTTCACTCGTCCACTCTGCTAATGTGTCCTCAAGCAAGGCACTGAAGTCAACCAGCACCTGGGACCATTTTCTAGCTTACTCTGACCTTGGACTTCACTGCAGTGAAGCAGGCCAACACTTTTTATGGAGTGACTTCATTTGCAGTAAACAATTTTTGTATTAAAAACAAAAAACGATCTGAAGTGTAGCAATAAAACTGAGAAGCTGATCATCCATCAGGAGAGGACCAAACACTTTTTAAAGATGCTGTGGAGTTTGTCAAAACCAAAACTTTGAGTTGATGACTGTACGGGTGGTTTACAAGCTCCAAAAGTTTTGGTCAGTAGTCAGGGTTGAATTCACTGCATAATAAATCATCAGAGCTGTTCATGAATATTGGAGTTTTCAGATTCTAGACAACAGACAGACGCAGACATGTAGAGGCACGGCTCTTCTATGGTTTAGTGACAGATCAACAGCACTTTGGAGTCACAGGAGGAGCTTTCAGTCTCTCTTCTCTCTGTCCAGTGAGAGCAGTAGTTTGCGTCTCGGGGAGTCTCCTACCAGGGAGATGGTGTCTGATGAAGAGGTGCCCCCTGCAGGCTCTGTCACCTGGACGTTAGAGGCCACTGAGCTGCCTGTTACACCACTGATGTCAGATGGAGTGGAAGCTTTGCTGGGTGAACTGATGAGGCTTGCTGTATCATCCATTTCAATGACCTCAAAGTCTGCGTCGTTCCACTGATCAGCCTCGTTGTCCTGATCATCCTCCTCTATCTCGTCATTGGCTCCGGAGTCCAGCAGCGCCTGGAGGTATTCGCTGTCATCTGTATCAGGCCTGCCCCTGGCACGGGGTTTCCTACTCTGGCTGCTGGGGGCTGAGGCCAGCTTATACATGACTGGGAAGAGGATGGAGGTGAAAGTGGCAGTGATGAGAGACAAGTACATGAGCAGAGGCTGGTCGTGGAACTTCCCCAGCAGGAAGCCTACAAGAGCAGGCAGCACCATCTCACCTAGCGCTGCACCCACCACAAAGGCAGCCGCTGTGTGGCCAGTCACTGTGGTGTACTGCTCCACCCAGGAGATGCCGCTGGGAAAGGTGGTGGCCATGGATGCCCCATACAGACCGGTGCAAACCCACAGGGCCACATTCTCCTTGCTGAAGAGGCAGAGAAGCAGTGAGGATACAGTGGAGCCCACGAGACTGAGCAGGATCATGGTGCCAGGGTACATGCAGGCTGCAAAGAAGATGGCCAACCCCCTGCAGGCAGCAAATGTTGCCCAAAACAGTGAGTTGAGCCCAGCTGCCTGGGACTGAGGCATGTGGGCATAGTCCTTGGCGAACGTGTAGATGAAGGAGCCGTATGCTACCTCAGCACCTACATAAGCAAAGAAGAAGAAGAAGAGCAGAGCAACCAGAGCCATGTGATGTTTGGCCACCAGGGGCTTTCCTGACGACGTGTGGGCTTTGTCACGTGAAATGCTGCTGCGAAGGTAGAGGATGAAGAAGAGGAAGGAGATGAGGAAGATGAAAGAGCCAATCACAATGTAGGCCCACATGGATTTGAGGGTGCTGGTCCTGCTGTGAACATAGTGGAGGATTGTGTGAAAATCGGAGGCTTTGGTGATCGGCTCTGCGGTGACAGGAAGGCTCGAGTTGATGGGCAGGATTTCTGCGCTGTTGTTCCCATCGGGCCCAAACAGCAGCTTTGCTATGATCGGAGACGCAAAGGCCCCGGCTGCAAAGCTGAAGTGCAGAGCCTGCATGTGAGGGCCCGCCTGCTCGCCCCACGTGTTCAGTATGAGGACATTACCACCTAATGAACAAGACAAAAAAATCACTGATAATATAAACTATCATTAACATTTATCATGGTGACACTTGTATTAACTACTACATGAAGCATTTCGTTCCTGATCCTGTGAAACATGGATTAGGCTGCAACAGGAAAAAAAAAGGTATTCAAAAAATTCAAGAACTACAGAGGTCAGCAGGTAGCAAAGGTGAGCTCTGCAGCATGTGCACACACATTGACAAATGATATCCTCACACTAATTAGTTGTAGCTACAGCTTGGTTATCTCATAAAATGTGTTTAAGGAGCGGACAGGATAACGAAATGTGTTCATCTCCATGTATCCACGGCTGAGGAAGAGCCTCCTGTTCTTTTCAGAGCTTATATTTGGTTCCTGGTTCTCCAAAATGATTTCATTCTGATTTATGAATTCTTAAACCGCAAGAATTACATGTAGGGTATTGTATTGGGTTAACCAAAAAAGTAAACAAATGGAAATATTAGAAAAATTATTAAACCGAAAAAAAAAAATAAATTAAGTCTTCAGGTGACTGACACAGTGTCAGCGTTAACAGTCTCCCGACGTCACTGACGTCCTGAAGGCACGAACATCCCGTCGTCCGGACGTTGAATCAGACACGGCGGTCAGAACAGCGCTGTGCGAGAACACACTGAGCTCCTCCAACACGACTTTATCGCCACAGGACGACGTTACAAACACAGACACGACGTGGTGACGTTTTCCAAGAGAGATCCAGAGCAGAAATGATGACGATGCTGCTGTAGTTTGTGACAAGAAACGACAAGCCCCGCCTCCTCCTGATGCTAACGTTACTAGCTAACGCTAACGTCCCAACTGTGGCTGTTTGTAACTTAACAAAGCAGCGGATGATTTTATGAACCCGGACATGATGTCGTTGAGTTTTCCAGCCTGTCTCGGACCTCCACAACTGATGTAGTGCAGCAAAAATGTTTCTGCTGACCGTAGTTAATGAGAGAAAATGCTGAGCAGCCCCTCCTCAAACGAGCTAACGCTAAGTTAACATAAGCAGACTCAACGCCGACTCGTTCATGATGCTTGCGTTTTGTTTTACAGACTACATCATGACAGATGAGGGAAGAAGTCGCCACATGTCAGCTGTGTTCAGTTTATGTGTGTGCATTTATGGGAGCACGCGACTGAGCAGAGTAACGTAGCAAATATTTTGATTCTGGTGAGAGAAAAATGCGTTGCGTGTCTGAGCGTAGAACTGCAGCAGATAGAATGTGCACTGATGGACGATGTAAAGGCGGATTGTGGACACATTTTAGTCTTTGTCGATCTATTATCGTCATATCGCCTCTACTTCCTTCGCTGTTCAACTTTCTTTTTTGGGGGTTATTTACATACCCAAAAGTCCGGATCTAATACTTGACATGGGCTCAGGAGAAAAACCACATAACTCCTGGCTCAGCTGTGTGAAGCACGGCCCTTTCAAGGCTCCTGGTTTTAAAAAAAGCCTCAATCCACCCATGAGTTTGCATCAGTAACAGCTAGCATAAGCCAAAGACAGGGTACCTCAAGTTAAAGGTTGTAATTGTTGCTGCAGTTGTCCTAATTAACATTTTTATATTAACAGTGGGTCTAATAAGGGTGTGTAATTTGAAAGGGATCCCTTGTAGTGAAAACTCCACAGAGAATTATGGCCTGGCTGCAGTTCCTCTCAGATCTACAAAAACACTTGAGCACTTTTCGGATCATCAGGAGCAACAAAAGTCACTGTACACTAACTGGCCAGCACCAGGCGGCTGGTTTCTAAAGTCTGCTGATGCATTTAGCAACTAAAGAGCCTGATATTACTAGTAACAGGGTTACAAATGGGTGTAGCTATGTGCAGCCTGTTAATAAATCAGAAAATATCCTATTTTGTGTGCTTGTCCATGACCTGTTTGCTCATGTATTAAATGGTGTTGTCCCACCTGTATCCAGAACACCCATAGACATCCCAATGCTGGACATGAGGCCTGTGAGGAGCAGGGCCTGCTTACAGAAGGGGATCGCACACATTCCAAATGCCGTGAGCAGCATAGAAACACCTGAAAGATGAGATGACCACAGACAACATGTCAGATTTTAGAGGAACTGGTGTTAAAAACAGAAACTGTGATGTAAAGCAAGCAAATCTGCAGATCAAAGACATCAGTCACACAGCGTGGCGAGCACACGCATGTCTGACAAGTCTGTCACTAAGTTCTACATGGAGAGGCCCGCACTGCCAATATACACATACATGCACGTACAGCTACATGTGCTGAGAAGTTACCTAGCAGGAGATGAGGGTTCATGCAGTCAAAGAGAACGCCGCCTAAGAGGGAACCGCCAATGTAGCCTGCAGAGCGGCCCACGAAGATGTAAGAAATGTTGCTGATATTCTTCTTCACATTTACAGCCAGGTCCTCGAACGTGGGGCCGAGGACAGAGATACTCATCCCCTAGAAAAACCAGGGAGCAACAATGAGAAGGTAAACTCACTGTGTGTGTGTGTGTGTGTGTGTGTGTGTGTGAACGCTGCTCTGCATGTCAAACCAAATATCTACCTGTGGAGTTACCATCTAATTTACTTTGTTGATCTTTAACTGTATTCATTTTGTGGCCCACTATCATCCCTCTCCTATTGTACAGATCTACCTGAGGTGTGAGGTGCAGCGATAATAAGCTCAATGCACGGGGCCCTGCGTACGCTGGAGCACAGTCAAAGATACAGCCAGGAGAAAAATCAACAGCTCTGCCTCTTCTTTGAAGGCTTGCTTCATGTATGAGAACTGAATGTGCTCAAACGTTCTGAGGGACTGACAAGGAAATCTGGCTGTTAGGGTTCACGTTTCGGCTGCAGAAAATGTCCCAGCTGATGTGAACTGATGTGAACTGAAGTGAACTGATGTGAACTGATGTGAACTGATGTGAACTGATGTGAACTGATGTGATGTTGGTCCAGCGGCAGTGTTCTGCTTCAGGGACAATGTGTTAAGGTGAGACTGTTTCTTTACCAACAGGCCACCACTTCTTCATTTTAAGTTCTGTAAGCAAATGAACTCTAACCAGGGTGTTGTTGATATGACAAGGCGTGTGTGTGTGTGTGTGTGTGTGTGTGTGTGTTCAAATTTCCCCTGAGTAAACGGAGGAGGGAAGGCTTCAGAAGCAGGCAGGTGCTCAGGTGTGTGCTGAGGGATCACCACTGTCAGCAGTGTCACTGAGACAATCCCGTCCGTGTCCCGTCCGTGTCCTGTCCGTGCAGGATACTGCAACGCTCACTTTCCTGAACATTCCAGCTGCCCTGATGTGGCGTGTCGCTCCACTCTTATCAAGATTTCACTGAGCGGCTTCCACGCCTCAGAATGCTGCTGGAATGACACAGGCCGCGGTGGTGACAGCACCTCCACCTGAGCTGCCCATCCTCACAGCCTTCATGTTTGGATGACATCAGGAGCCAGCTCCACACAAGCTGCGGTTAATGAGGCCAAGGCCCAAACACACACACGCACACACACACACACACACACACACAGTTGCATGTAATATTTTCCTATGGATTACCAAACCAAGGAAAGATGCACAGAGCACAAGAGTGACCATCCAGCGGCCGCACGTTGCATGTCCTCCTCTCCCACCACCGACCACTTCCACCCGGTCCTCGCATCCCGCTTTCGCCGTCCTCCTCGCCGCCTTCAGGGCACTCTTCAGCCCTCTCCGGTCGTCCTTCCGCTTGTCAAACAGGGTGTCCTCTTCCTGGTCGTCGTTATCTTCGTCGTCGTCCATTCTGGCGAAACGAACGTGCTTCTTTTTAACCACGGTATGTCGTGCGGCGGACGAGGACATTGCTGTTGGTTTCACCTGTTCAGTCTGCTCTGATGGCGACAGCTGACAGCCGCTGGCCCGTTGCCGTTTTCGCGCTTCTCGTCTGTAGCTTTCTCTGGGTTGAACCGTCACCGTGAGTCCGTCACGTTACGACCAGCGGAGCGGACTGAAGCGGCGCCGTCGCTGCCGCGGAGTCTCTCCATAGGCCGACGGCGAAGGTATGGCTGCCGGACGTCTGCAAAGATCGTCTGTCGGCGACGCGGCGACGCGGCGGCTCACTCGACCTGTTAAACTGAGCGACCTTCCGGATGACGCAAACACCACGGGGTCACGCCCCGTTCAACGCGTTGACATATATATA
>JAQLOL010000010.1:2422763-2437635 GCA_029783665.1 Naso thynnoides
TTCGATGCTGGCATAGCGTTTTCCAAAAGGTCTCTGAGCTTCCCAAAAGCATCTCTCACTGTCAGCTGCGACCGAGCGATCAGTCACGTCCTAACACGTTCAGATGGTTCACTGACATACCTGACACACCCGCAGACTTTAGGGAGGGGTACTACAGCTACAAAACAGGATTAATATACATGCAACCGCTTTCATTTCAGTACAATTTGGTCTTCAGTAAAGGAAATCAAGGCTTTAGGCAAATATCCATCAATCACTGCACGGCATTTTCTACAAAAACTTAAAAATAAATACAATATGAAAACATAAAACAAAGCTTTCTATGAAGCGTTAATGAAAGGGATATAGAGTTGATAATTAACTTCAAGTTATTTAACTAATGGCCACATATTCAATGACTAGTCAAACTCATAACTCATGTCCTCAGTTTCCTTTCAGATAGTGGTGATACACGGGAAAACTTACGCGCTTTGTCCACTTTGGACCAAATTACAGAGAAAAAACAAACAGCTTCAAAAAACAAGTCTCACTACTTGTTTTGAATCAAATACTGCTTAACGTCGACACAGGGATGTCACAGGGCACAGGTCTTAATGCTAAACCGAGTATTTAAACAGTAAATATTGATATAGTTTTAAAAAGCCGTGATATCATGTTGAAAATACAGCATGCTAAACATTTTTTCTTTGACTTCTTACTTTGTCATAGCAGGTGGTGTAAGTTACACATAACTTTGACAGTTACCTTTTTTTTTAGTCTCACAATAATGTCTTTATTGTAAATTCTTTAGACCACCTTAATCATGTAGTGAAAATCTGATATCATTACAACCCTAATCAATACTATGGTCAAAGAACAGACTTGTATATAGAAATGCAATGTAAATATGTTCCTTTTGAAATATTATTTTGGTTCATTACTGAAAGCAGGTAGACTGGTGCTTGCTTTGTATTTGTAGTGTCATAGGAATTTTGGGAAATATGCTTCGTTTTCACATTGTTTAGTACAATTATACAGATGTTATATTATTATTGAACATTGGACATTGAACAATGCTGGACTTCTTATTTTCTTACCTTCTGACAGGGCTGACTGTTTTCCCTGTTTCCAGCCGGGGTGCAAAGCTAAGCTAAATTGACAAATATGTGAAAGGGATCGATTTCCTTACCTAACTGTTGGCAAGAAAGCCATAAGAATATTTACTTCAGTGTCAAGCTATTGTAATTTTACACACACACACACACACATATATATATGTGTGTGTGTGTGTGTGTGTGTGTGACTATAAAACCTGTTACATAAACCCCATCAAGGTTTCTCAGGCACCCACGGGTCTAGTCCAACCTCGGGTGCGGGCGGTCTGTTATGTATTAGATGAGACCTCCTGGCTCCAGCCTGGGGGTAAGAGTGACTTGTCTTGAGATGTAAAATCATTGTGCTTAAAGTTGCTTCTCTTGAAGTGTTTGACCACCTTTATAGCTCAAGTGATTGCACAGCTTCATTATTATTAACACTGATGACCTCCTTCAGCCCCAAATCTCTCAAAGCACCAGTGGGAGAAAAAGATGTCCCTTTAAAATACAATGAGCAGACGACTGCCATTATTTACAATTTTGGCATGCTTTAAGACGATGTGAACGGTAAAATCCTGTCTAGGCGTTACGTGGAGGAAACAGGTTTAAGTTGAATTCTTTAGCAGAGCAGTCTGCTTTGCACTGACACAAATAAAATACTGATGGAGGCTAAATCAAGTTAAGTTAACCTAACCTTGCCTGGTTTGTGTTCTTTATTATATATATCTATGTCTAAAACCTCGTGGTTGTGTAGGAAAGTGTTGTGAAGAATGGTGTTAATTCAGCTTTCCCTTAAGAATGACACCTGAAAGTGTTGGCACTGGCCAAAAAGTGAATCAGCAGCTCTCATATGCTGCATTCAAAGCAAGTACAGCATGCCATTCTTCCCTTGTGACAACCACAAAATGTGCACTTTTCTTCATTTTCACCTACAGCTTCAAGTTTGCCCACTGTTGGATTAGTTCAGCGTGAAAGAAATAATCTAATGCATAGTTCTTCAGAATCACATTCAAGTTAAACTGTACTTCAGCCTTTGACTCTATCTGATATGTTTCATTGTTTTGGCATTTTCTAAGCTTCTGGCACAAAGGGCAGACACTACGATCTTGGTTAAAAACACATTTACGGTATCTCAGTACTCAGCAGTCTCAGTCTGAGTCTGTGTGTCTCTATCAGTCTGTTTAGTGGGACTCTTAGAGGACAGACTCTCCACTTTTGCACAGCGCGTCTCCCAGAGCCATCTCGTTTTCTATCATCTTCTGGTTGACGTCCTGATTTCTGCTCAGTGCCTCCTCCTTCTCTCTTCTCTTGCGCCTGGCCTCCACCCAGGGTATCAGACAGAGCACGGCACCTCCGATGATTGGGGGGATGCCTGCCAGGTAGAAGGCTACGTCGTAGCTACCCAGTCTGTCCCTCAGGAACCCTGTAACCAAGGACGGGGAGAGAGAGAGATGGTATTGTGATTTCAACTGGACTCAGAAAAAGGCAGATACAGAAAAACTCTCCTTTTAAGGTGTTTTCACACCTCATGAATCGAGGGCTGACTTGGAGCGGCGACAAAACACGTTGCCGTAGTGATTTGGGCAGATAAACGCATGGCCCAATAGTTAGAAAAAACACAAACAAATTACAGAGTGTTCAAAATGTTCAGCAAATGACTTAAGGAGAGGGGATTTGACCAGCATGATTTCTGACCAATGAACGGAACAACAGCTCCAACATGAATTTTGTTGATACATTTTAGTTCCCTTAAAATTTTCCCTGTGTGAAACCAAATGGAAATTTGGAAAATTCAAATGAGTCATAACTAATCAGCTGTTTCGGACCACATGAACTGAACTACAGGTATAAAAACATCCTGTGCAACATCTACACAGCAGGAGAGACTGCTGCTGTATTACACACTGAGGTCACAGGTCAGCAGGTGGGGTCAGGCCTGAAGTTTGACCCAAACTCTTGAATGAGCCCTGAGGGTCATCAATGACCAGAACTATCTAAAGGAATACTTTTGAGTCTCTTTAATAATGCTAATTATGTTGTCTGGGGGCTGGAACCGTTAAACGGATCCTGTTGCTGATAGCAAACGTGGGCTCAAAGGGGGCTGGCAGGACAGGGTCTTCATGACTTTGTTTACAACATCCCCTTTTTAAACATGCACTTATGCAAGACTACTGAAAGGAACACAGTGAAAGAGGATGAAAGGAAAAACCCCCAGTTCTGTCTTCACAATCCTAAACTTTTAAAGTCTGACCAGAATTGAACATGACATTATCAGTCTTAATAAATCTAAATAAGGCAACACTGTGTCTCCACAGTGACACACGGCACAGTCGATTATTGACCTGCTGCATGTCAACACGGATTTTACAGTAACCGAGTTACAGTTCAAATGAACGTCTCTTTCACTTCCTTCATTACTCAGTTTCTCTTGTGCATCTGAACATTTCTGCCGAGTCATTCGTTCAGCTAGAGGAAAGTCCAAACTTTGTTTGCAAGAATGAACTCAAACTGTTGCTGAGTCTGACCTCTGACTTTTCTGCTGGGGGAAAGTTTAATAAACGCTCACACAAAATGTAACTCTTCCTTAGAAGAATGCCTTCCTTGTCTTTCAGTCAGTTGAAGCACCCTGCATGTGACACTCATAGGAGCTGATGCACATGCATCCGTGGACCTTCAGTCACTTACATTGTAGTGATGAAGAGGTCATGTATTTTCACTGAAATATGGACAAAACTCTTAGCTCTTTATCTGCACCCTACACATTTGACAAATACAAGGTGGCAAAAGAAACACTAGGTGGTGCAAAAGAGCTACAAATAAAAAGAGGACTCTTCTCTATGTTAGGATACAGGCTAAGAGCTTCACTGGAACGCTGCCAATGTTCTGTTTGTTCTGTTTACACCATCCAAGAGCAGAAATCAAAAGGCCACCGAAGTTGTGACACATGTTTCATTTTAACACTGTATCCTCAGTATGTTACCCAGCAGACCCTTAAAAAAATCACAGTGAATGAAAGACATCTTCTACTAACAAAAGATACTTATATTGAAAATCTAAAAGAGTTTTTCTGTAGTGAAAAGAGCAACCACCCTAAAAATGGTTTAGAATTGTGAAAAACAGCAGATGTTTGGCCTTAAATTAAACTATAAAAGAGATTCACTACAATAATGAAAGGCCTGACTTTAACACATCATTTCATCACTTAAAAGACAGACAAAATGTGTAATGTATTAATCTGAATCATAAACATGACAGATTCTCCAACTTGTCAAGTTGTATGAAACAGTATTCATGAGCGGCATAAAGAGGTACACACACATTGCCGGGCAGTGACTGTGAAGCAGATGGGATTTTGCCTGGCAAAGATGTTGTCTCTGTTGTTCTGTATTCCAAACAACTACTACTCTTGTTTTACCTGCGATAGGTGGTCCCACAGTCATGGGCACGGACATAAGGCCCAGCAGGAAGCCGATGGCCTGGGACACGTCTTTGGCCCCGACCAGCTCAAAGGCAATAGGGGCCATTATGCAGATGAAGCAGCCGTCAAACAGACCCATTAGCAGGCACACGGCGATCAGCCCGCCAAAAATATTGCACAGAGGAATCATCATGGACATGAGGCCAATTACGAAGAAGGAAGTCACCTAGAAGGACGACACAGAGGAGTGTATTCACATGAAAAGCGTCCTTCAAATCTTTACTTGTTTATGTGAATCATTATGTATGTTATTTTTCATTTTTGTAGTTTTCTTATCGGAGTACATTTTCTTTGGGTGTTTAAGATTAGTTTTAACTGAAGAGTTTTGGTATCACATGCTCATCACATGATCATCTAAGCTTTTCCGTGTAAATAGAGGAAGCAAAGTCCAACTGAAATCACATTTAGTCATCGCCTTTTGTAGTCGAATATAATGTCTATGTGTGTTCTTTAAATGTGTTGTCAATACCTTCCAACCGCTAAAAGATAAGACAAAGTGTCTTGGGGGTAATATCAGAAATCTTCCTTGTTTAAACTGGCTTGAGAGGCGTGTCCCTGTCTGTGTTTGACTGACAGTAGCTGATGGCCTCCGAAAGTGCTGATGTAAGGTGTGAAGGAGCCTGCATGTTGCAGGCGCACTGTGTATCGTTAGCGGTGTGAGTTAAGGGTGTGTGTAGGTAATATATCAGCAGTTTACTTGTCGAATAATGTGCTGCATTTTCCCCCTGTGAAGGTTTGTTAAATTGCTCATCCGACAAGCCGAGCTGAGGACAAGAGGTGTGTTCAGATTTGTTAGATTGATAAAAGGGAGACTTGAGCTGGAAAGCAAATATGTGTTGTGAGCAAGCTGCTGTCTGCCAGAGTGTGACCGTTTGCTCTGCTATGATATAACACTAATGTTACTGCTATGTGCAAGACTGCAGATTACACTGAAAAGTTCAGAGATAGAAACCACATCACCTGGCAATCTTTGAACTTTGAGACCAGGCACCCACCTGCAGGTAGACTTTATTAACTCCATTGACATAGTCCGCCACCCTGCCGAAGATGAGACGGCCCACGCATGATGTGATCCCAATGCACATGAGCAGAACCTCTTTATTGGCGTCTTTCCCGAAACGCTCCTCCACGTGATTCATCTGTGGACGATAAAGGAAACGCATGAAGACAGCTGTCGACTGGCTGCAATCCAGCGCTAGCATTTGGGAAAGATATTAAATGCAGAAGAAGAAACTACAAGTCCAACTGCAGGGGAAATTAATTCAGTTAAGCTTTAGTATTTATTGAAGATAACAAGAGAGATCTGAAAGCAAGTCATGTGTGTACACTAAACCAAGACAAGTAGCATAACATGCATCAGCAGAGGAACTGATGATACACACACCCAGTCAAGCCAGAGGGAGGAGGTGATTTTAAGACAGACTGGCATTCTCCCAGCAGGACTTCCATTTTGAGAGGTTCATATGTTGAAGTTATTCCTCCCTCCCTACTATTCATCACAGTTACCAGGTGCAAAGCAATGAATGGTGGATAATACCCAAGAGTCAGATGCGTTTAGCTAGTGGAGATAATTAATGCAAGGATGTTGGTTTTTGTTTTGCTTTTTTATGTATATTCAAAAAATTCAAATCAAGAAATATTTGTATTAGGCTCCTGATACCGCTCTTGGAATATTTATTCTGTTTTTTTTCCCACATTCTTTTGAGGAGGAGATGGATGGTTATTCCTGTAGGACTCCACTGTGTAGCAATGTGTTGATGTTAAAACTGCGTCAGTCAGTATGCAATGATCAGGTCAAGTGGATCGTGTAACCAGGAAGCAAGATAACATAACAACACACACACACACACACTACCATAAACCTCACATACCTACTTCCCCTTGATAGGATTGACGTCACACTGTTTGACTCCTGAACAGCCATGAGGAGGAAATCCATAATCCTCTGTCATTGTGACCAACTCAGTAAACGCTGCTGCGTGTTTTAGGCTGACACAAGAAGGCATTTCCTTTTGAACTCTCCAACTCATTCACACCTCTGCATCAATTATGTCTGTGCTGCATTTGAGGCTTCCTGCGACGAGGCAGGATGGTGCCGTGTCACATGCTTACTCTGTACAAATAAAAAGCAAGAGAAACAGAGGGCAACAATACTCCCCCTCCGATCAATCCGTCTGTCTCCAGTCTCCACTGCTGCTCCATCTGTCCTCGTCACATCACTGTATACTGACAAACTTATACATGAGGAAAATTTCCACCAATCCCCTCAGTGATTGTCCAACTTTGGAGGGTTCTATACAAACACACTTTTTGAGGAAAGGGTAACTCTAACTGCACAGATGTGTACCAAAGCTTGCAGCAGGTGGTCAGGCTGTTTGCTTTTGTGAGTATGTTTGTGTGTCTTTGATCACGTTTCAGCAGCACAAGCGCATGTACTTGTGATGCAGTTCAGAGGCGGGCAGGTGGCCTTGTGGCACGGAACATCAAAATCCTTCAAATAAACACATGCAAAAACACACATGTATTCCACACAGTATAACTTGCAACTACTTTTCACTCTACCTCTTTTCCATAGCTCCAACCCTGGCACTTCTGCCACACTTGTTTTCTACATTTCCAATAATGCATTTGATCAAACTTTCTGTATTCAGCCTGATTGACTGAATGTATCTCAACACTGAGTGATAAATAGCAGCGCCAGAGTAAGAGCCAGAGAGTGTTCAGACTAAAAAATCTCTTATTCAAACATCAACTTGTCTGGAAAATTGGAAATTTCGATAATACCTGAACTTCTGAGATGTGATGTTTCATGACACACAACAATAAAAACAACAATGGTGGAACACATGAACTCTGTGTCACTAATTGACGGTAAAGTATACATTTTCAGTAGTAGTGCAAGGAGGCTGATGAACAGCTTCACATTAAACACACTATTGTTAAACACTACTGGCATAAGACCATAAAACTTACTGTAGCTCATACAGGTTGTACTTTGTCTTACACGTAGCAGAGCACATGCACACATGGCATATGAACCACAGTCCTCATGCTCCCTCTGCCACTGCAGTCTGCACTGCACTGGCTGAGCTCTTCAAGATGGCTAGCTCAAGGAAACACTGGAAAGATTTAGCCATAGACTCCATGTTTAAAACTTAGAGTGACGCTCAGGCTAGGATTGGCTTTTGAGTTTGTGACATTTCAAGTCTAGCCTCTCTGGGTTACATTTAAATTTAGGATTTTAGGAAAGTGCACAGGCATTTCCTTCTTCAGTAGAGAAACGTGAAAACACAATTCTAGTAACAAATTTTACACAGAAACGAGTCAGTATAGTCAAACTATGACATGCGATGGGACATAAACAAAAGAAAAACATTTTGATCTTTAAAGATACAACCGGTCTTTTTTAATCTTTTACCTATTGTCAATTAATCCAATGAAAAGACCAAACCAACAATCAGAAATGTTATCAGTAACACCTGCACTTCTTCTGCTTTGACAGAGTAGTGAAAATGGCTTCTGTGAAAAACTTCTTTAGCTGTAGGTATTATCATGTCACAAGTTAACAACTGAACAACAACAAATGAATTACAAAATGGCAAATCACCAAAACACTCTTTACAGCTTCTTTATAGTGTGTTTTAGAGTGAATTTGCCCTTCAGAGCCCCACCGTGCACAAACCCACATTCTCTCTGCTCTCTCTACTTGACCGTTTAATGGTCATTAAACATCCAGCCCTCCTTCAGCCCCCACACTGCCCCCACACTGCCCTGCAGGTGCTCCTCATTAAATACTGAAACAAGCTCATTTGTTCAGGCGAGGCAGATTTCTTAAGAAAAGGGCCTTTCCTTATGCTGCCAATGCCAGTACAATAATTCTGATTCAGCAAAGGGACAACATTTATGTATTGCTTGGCTGATAAGATCAAACTTCAAAGAGTACATTTAAGTTCTTTTACTGCTCTGCTCTTGACAATACAATACCACTACACACTTTGTATTAATTCCCTCAAATAGCAAACACAGCCATACCTGACCAACATCTTATCTCAAATCAGTAATACATGGAAAAGTGCTTGCGTGAGTCAAACCACCTACATTAGACTTTACTCTGTAACAGTCTTCAGATATACGCAGCTTGATTAGGAAAGAGGAAAAACACACATGGGGCTATTCAGCATGGCTCTAAAAAGTCGCACCTTCATTTTTGCATAGAAACACTAATTTATGCACACAAACACATGAGACAAAGAAAAGTTTAACCCATGTTTTTTTTCTTCCTCTTCTTTCCATGCGGTGTCACAAGGCCGGGGCCTAGTCTGAGGTGCTGGGAGGGGGGCTCTGTGTGTCAGGAAGGACGGGTGCTGGGGCTGCAGCTGGGTCCCTGCAGTGTCTTAGTCTGAGTAGCAGACACAGGAGTAATGTTTGGAAAACACAGGCTAGGATCCACGGGACAAGCTCACCTCCCTTTAATAACAGAGTCATCGTGTCCAAATAAACAGTCACCTCTTGAGTCTGCCTTCTAGCCCTTTCAAAAAGATGTTTTCCCATCTTGTGGTCAGAAATGAAGGGAGTTTCAGGCAAAGTGACAACTGTTTGCCGAACTTTAGTCTTGGCTGCAAGTCGAATCTTCTTGTCATATTTGCTTACATTCATCTTGACCACAGAGCTGAAGTGTGTCATGTGGACACATGCTGCTGTGAGGTTGCTGCTGTGCAGCTTGAGGCATCCCGTCACTTCACGGCTGCAGGCTTTACAAACAGTTGACTAAGATGTCAACGGGTAAATGTTAGTAGGCCCACAGCTCCTAAATGAAAACCTTTAACCTGTTTGTTAGATCCTCAACTCTAGTGGTTTCTAGCCATTTAGATGGTTTTGCTTTTATTTGATTGGGGTATTTGGTTTGTCTTCTGCTCCCACCCCAACAACATGGAGCTGAATGGGATTTAGTTTGTTGTGTTTTTCATCCATTAGACTCTAAAAGACTTGAATATATTCCTCAGCCTGCATAGTTAGGTAAACTGACAGAGAGCATGATAGCTGTTTCATTGTAGGCCATGAAATTTCCAAAATGGATGAAAGAGGTTTTGTTTTTTTTAACATATTGACAATACACTAAATTGACTCAAAGTCACTCTGTTGAGATTTTGACCATTAGTCACAAATTTTCTATGAATGGTCCTCAACAAGGACACACATGCACTATTCCAAAGTGACAGTAATGTGCGAAGATGCAAAGCAATGCCGCAACATGAACAGGGAAAGAAGAGTCCAGTTAACACATGACAAGAAGTAGCAGTAAGAGGTGGGGAAAAGGATGATTGGCAGCTGACAACATGTACGTAAGCGGTGTTGGTTTCAAAATATTTCAAGTGGGCAGAGACAATCTTCTATACTGTTTGTTTCGAAATACTCCAGACACTTTTCAGAGTCATAAATCACCGAATGGTAACACTCTGTCCCATCACGAATGCCTGGAAAGTTCTGGCTGGGGTTTAGACTTTCCTAGCTCTCACCTTTCACTCACATTGCTAGTATGTGTTTTATATCTGTTTTGTTAAAGCTCCCTGGTTGACCTCTTGCCTTCTCTCCTCCCTTGTGCCAGTGAACACGTTCAACACATGGGATTTAGATATTGGGAAATCACACCATGGATATCTTCTGTTAGCGTTTATGTAATGTTGTTGGTCTTCAGCCTGATCTTTGGCCCAGAGAGTGGGACGATGATTCCCAGCAACACAAACAAGATGGTTTGCATTTGTGTGACACCATGAAGTATGTAAAAATGCTAACTTACCAGGTGAACATAAGGCACAAAGTAGCCGTAGAGTGCTGCAGGGATACCAAAGGCCCAAATGCGATATCCCAAAGACTTCCAGATATTGATGTTGAATATTTGGCCCATGGGTGGGATCCGGCTGCCTGTGTGGCTGTTATTGGAACTGACTGGCAGAAGGGGCTTGTAGGTGAAGCCGGCCAGCATTAGCAAAAACATGAGGATGCAGAGGACGCGCATGGTGTTCTGGAGGCCCACTTTCTCCAGCAGGCCCGACAGCACAAAAGGCAGGGTGATAGTGAAGATGCTGCTTCCGGCTGTCACAATGCCATTCACCAGGCCAAGGCGCTTCTTGAAGTAGTGGCCCAAGATGACCAGGCTGGGCTGGTAGGCAAAAGAGCAACCACAGGCAAACACAATGCCATAGGTGAAGTACATGGGGCCCAGGGACCTGTGAGGAGATAAAACAACAACACATATCACGGTATAGTATGTGACTTACTGTCGACATGAATGCCAGGAAAGAACCAGTTACTGATTTGAATGAGTGCTCCTATGCCAGTTTTCATGGCACTGGCTGTGAGAAAGGTTGTCAGACTTCACTAAAGTCATGTAAAATGATCATACTTATAGCTGATTAGACTATGAATTTGCTATGGGGAATATCCATCAACCAGATAAGCAAGTGAAAACATATTAGTTGGGGACAGCCGTAGTAATATAGTTGTCTCATTTTGTTTCTCATTATCTTCATTTTAACGGAAAAACAGACCTGCTGACTGCTGTTTGAAATAAGCCCAAAATGTATGCTCATTAATGGTATTACTGTGCCAAAACTTTTACTGCCAACTCATCCACCAACCGCTCAAAACTGTTTCAGCTGTCCAGCAGCAGAGAATTCAGATTTTCTTATCAGAGAGTTTTTTAGTGAATGTGTGGCCAGTGTCTCCCTGGTTTTGACACCACTGATATAACATTACATTTGATTTAATAAGCCTTCTTTGTGAGTTGTAAAGTTTTTTGCTTACGGCTAGTTCAAATCATGTTTTTCCAGTAGAAGTCCGAGATGACTGATAAAGGTGTTCCTCAAGGATCAATATTGGGCTCTCTTTACACATTATTAGAACGTATTCTTCCTCTTAGCACAACTATTTTAATTTTTATGCTGACAATGCCATATTTTATGCTATCGGCTGCAGTCTGCTTTAGATTATCCCTAGACCGTTTTTTATTTAAAGCTTGTTCAATCTTTAATGATAAATGCTCTGAATTGCAGAACAAAGTGATGATAGAAGCTTACTCCACAAAAGGTTCTTAAAGTTAAACTGACTAGCATCCAATAACATTTGTGCCTGTTTAATTCACACTGTTTGTGATGACAGTCTTTTGTAACTGAATTGTCTTGTTACAATGTTATGTGTGTTGTGTTGTAAAAGAAGTTTTGAAATTTTGATGAGACTTCCTGATGGGTTTGGGCGCTGTTTACTTTTTTATGCCTTTATACTTCCTGGATATTTCACCTCAATATATGTATAGGACAGTATTTTTGTAAAAAGAAAAAGAAGTCAGACAAATTTTGTTTTTTTGTCACCAGGTGCTTCTTCCTAAATAAATACAGCTTTTAAAACACGTATATCAGGCAAGTCCTTATAATGCTGGTTGCTCTCTACAAAAGTACTAGACATATCTTTAAAAGGAGAATTTGCAATATACACAGATGTCCAAATAGTGTTAATGGTAAATGTAGTCAATTGAAGTAATAAATTCTTCAATGCATGCTATTGACATAGTTCTGATGCTGGTGAAGCAGTGCAGACAGTGCCTACATGTACCAGAATGCACTGAGCGTGAGCTTCTGATGTCATGCCTACTGAGCAAAGGCTTTACTAGCAGTACATACTAATTTGGCCAAAGTACAGTATGCAGTATGTGGTATGCAAACAAAAGCACAATTTGCAGTATGGCAAGAATTCCCACATGTTGTGCTAAGATGCTTTTTTAATTACAGTTTTCATAAGATATTTTATCCCAAATTTTCTTTCTGAGAAGTTTTAAGGCGAAAATCAACTGTGTAGATCTTTAATGTTTTCAATTTTATAAAACTGACAGCAAATAAATAAAAGTGCTCCAACGATGTTGGAACCGAGAAGCATCTGCAGAGTAAGAAGCTTCCCAGTGGCAAGGCACAGGCCCGTAAGCCGCGCTGATAGAACAGAACTCTCACTTAATTAGGCCAGACTTATCGAAATAAACAAGGCAAAGGCTTTTCCTTAATCCTGCTTCATGGGATACCCCCCAGAGGTGACTAAGAGTCAGCTTAGAAAATAAATTACAGACACTGAAATCACATGACTACAAAATTTTGCACCTCGCACTGTTCGCAGCAGAACCCAGCTGTCAGCCATCCTTGTGTTTGTGAATACCCGTTGACATCACTTGGCAAGTTGTTATTTAGCCATTTTATTTTGTACCTATTGCACTTTGCTTGGTTCATATGTTTCTTTGCATTTGTGCGAGTGTTTTCTCATGTGCACTCAAATATGGCATTCCAATAGATTAATCACAAAGTTCTAAGTCCACTGTTTCTTACATATGGAGTTTTGCTGTTTTGGGAGACTGGCTATGTAAATGTGCCTAAGATGTGCCATGATATTTTTAAAATAATTTACATCTTTGCCATCATATTATGCAACACTATCAAACAGTAAGGAAATAGCTAATATCAGCTGGTGTCTAAGTGTAGCCACTAGATAATATAATATGTTCTTTTAACCTAAATTATGGCCCTGTGTTTCTTTAAAGTTGTACTGCCTGTTGTTTTTTGATTTTCTAACTGAGAGTGAAGCGTAGTTCAGTAAGTTTATTTTGGTCATTTACTACTAGTAGAATTCAAATACAAATGTAGAGTAAACAATCAATAAACACAGTAGGTCCTTTCCTTACAGTACACTAAACCAGAAACAATACCATGACTGGGACCGGCCAGGAACAATTTTTACTCTCGTCTAACTTGTGTATGAAAAGAAGGATATTATCAAAGAAAAATTTGGAGCAGGAGTAACTGCAAATGGCGAAAAAGAAGCATGGGGAAACATTTGCATGGGAGGAAATGCTGCCTTCCCACTTCTTCAAAGAATCAAAGAAAAGTGGTGCTCTCTACAAACACAGTCAAGGGCTGAGATCACTTCAAGCATCAGATAAATGCCACAGGTAGAAAATACACCGTTAGGCCAATTCTTTTCAATTTCACTGGGCCACAGTATTTGTTCTCTGTAATTCAATCAGCAAAAGAACCTTCAATGGGAAATATTCACAGCATCTATTAGGAGGAGGCTCCCCACCAAGGGCATTCAGACACGAGCACAACGAGGCTGGAGAGGAGCATTGACCCAACAACAATTTAAAAGTTCAGTATCATTAAATCTTTCTAAAACACTGACCTGATTACGAGGCAGATCGCTGGCAGCAGCCATCTTAGGATCCTTTGTGATTTGCTCTGAGCTACTTAGGATTCCTGAGAGGACTTCTAACTTTTCACAGGTATAGGAGCTGGTTTAAGACTAAAACGCTTTGTGAAATATTCTTAGAGCAAAAATTTAGGAGTCCTAAAATTATGACTGACATGACCATTTTTAAAATAAGTGCTCTTAAATCAGCAGGTTGGAAGCTACTTTTAGCCTTAAGATATTTTGTGAATACAGGCCCAGATAACGATGCTTTAATAATTGTTGACAAACAGACTAATGAACATTTGAAATCCCTGTCTTCTTACTATTCCATTATGGTTCAACAAATGAATCTTGTTGCAGGGCAGCAGACTACTAAACGCAAATCACGTTGGTGCAAGGCTATCAAAAAGACATCATTGAGAAATGTAGAGCCTGCACACTAACTTCAAGCCACAAATATTAAGTTTGAAAGTAAGAGGCACCATTTCTTGTTCCGGAATAAATGTGATCTATCTTATTAGATGCCTGTGTGGCTTAGTAAATGTAAGGAAAACCCAAAGGGCACTAAAAACCAGGACAGCAGAGCACAGGAGCTGCAGCGGAGCACAGGAGCTGCAGCAGAGCACAGGAGCTGCAGCGGAGCACAGGACCAATGTGACTTGGTGGCAGTGCATTTAAGAGAGGCCTAACACAAAGTCTTTTAGATACACTGGCATCGAGCATGTGAGATCTGCGAGAAGGGGAGGTGATTTAAATACAAGTTTGTGGCTTAGAGTGCAGGCTTTACCTTCTTTCAGTTGACAAATGAATCTCACCACTAGGTAAATTAAGAGCTCCTCTGGACCTTAGAGTCATAAAACATGATTTTCTTCTGCAAATCAAGTTTGCCCAGTTGTCACCGTACAGTAGACATTCATAATAGACCTGTTGTCCATGTTGGCAAGAAAGTAACAGATGGGTGACTCCGTCTGCTAAGAAGGATCATACCTTCACAAGCACCACAGCAACTAAGAGCGGTGAAATAAATAATAATAATAATAATAATAATAATAATAATAATAATAATAATAATAATAATAATAATAATAATAATAAT
>JAQLOL010000010.1:2461359-2472438 GCA_029783665.1 Naso thynnoides
AGAAAGAAACCACTCCAAAACGCCATGTTAAACAAACCAGAGTGAAACCATGTATCCCAGCGGCAGCTTCACTGCTTGTTCTTAGATGAAATGCTCCAACTGGCTCACATAGTGCCTTTGCTCATCAATCACTGTTATAGGTGCTGATGTAATCATCGCAGATATTTCCAAAGAACGGACTGTAGCGCGCTGCAGGGCTGAAAGCAGGTTACGACTCCTGCGCTGTCTTCTCTGGTTCAAAATTCAAACTGCATTCTCTGGCAGGAGAAGCACTGTGAACACCCCTGAACTGAACACGCGGAGCGGACAAACCTTGGACGTTTGACTTGGGTTTCATTAGATAATAAATATTAAAAGCTAACCTGCTTTCAGCACTTCTCCACAACTTGAAAAACACTTTAACTACACGTTGACCCAACCCCTAACGGTAAGAGTCCCCCGCCTACCCAAAAACATCAGGATGTGGCAGCAGCAACTACGCTTTAAGCTGGTAAAACAAGGGGAAGGTGGAGCACAGAACTACTGACAAACGGAGGAAGAGACGGTGTCACACTACACTGTCAAGCAATACGGCACTGGTAGTCACATGCACCATAGTGTCACAGGATTTTCCCCCTCAATGAACAAAGGGTATTGATCTAAACAAAAAGAAAAAGAAAACTGCTGGGGGAGTCACATTTTCGACCAATTCACTGCAAAAAATGGCTGGGCACAATAAATTTAATAAAATGGCAGTTTATGCAGCGGTTACATGTGGAATGATCCGGGATCACCCTGGCATGCTCAGACTGGTGGGCCTCTATTGTGTGCTTACAGATTTCTGTATAGGGCGGAAAGAGACAGAGAGAGGATGGATATTATGTGGGAAGAAGAAAAATGCTTTGCTGGGCAACTAAGCAAAAAGTGTCTGATTCATTATTTCCCATTCAGAGCAGGCACAGCCAGGAGGGCCGCCTCTCGTCATGTCACGGTTCTGGGGCCAGCTGACAGTCTGACTCTGGCAGGGGGAGACCTGCTGTGAGCTGGACAATGGCTGGTCGGCAGAGGTCATTGTGAGCTCTCTGCGTGTGTGTGTGTGTGTGTGTGTGTGTGTGTCCATGTGTGTGAAGAGGAGGGTGTGGGATGTGTTCTCCTGGAGTTGTACATTCTGGTCAACCCTTGTCCAGACTTTTCTCTAGAGACATGTACATTCGAAAGACAGGAGGGACAGACTCCCACTTTACACAGCCCTTGCTACATTCACTCTGAACATTTTCTATATAACCAATTGCTGTGCTGAATATGACTGGTGATTAAAAGAACAGAAGCTTCCTACAGATACAGCACGCTGTACAAAAAGAAGCATGTGTGCGACAAAGTGCACATGTTAAATGTCTTTTATGATTCATGTGCATGCATTTTCAGACATTCAACTTTAATAGCCTATTTGGGGAAACACAAGGACTATGATTGTCGCGGTGGAGGAGCACAAATGAATGAATGAGATCAGATTCAAAGTCCAGCAAAGCAGAAAGTCTATAGCTTCAGTGCAGTTTACAGCAACTGAACAGAACAACAACCAATATGCTGCAAATCTTTTTCCCAATAGTGCAACATTAAACAGCGAATATGGCATTTAGATTCAAAGGAACTCAAATATGTCCTGACTAAGCAACAACACTTACAAAGGCCAAAAGCTGACCACGACTTATACATTCGTTTAGACTTGAGACGGAAGGTTGGCCTTTTCATACCTTGAGTAAACAGGGTTTTAAAGTGCACTCAAAAATGATGGATCATACACTACAATTTTCACATAGGAGGGCAAATCAGATGCAGAATGGGTAGACTACTTGCATTTTTCATTTATTTATTTTTTAAAAAAGGTAGACTGAGCTCATAAAGAGGCTGACTGATCTGAGCATGTCAGGGCCCTGGCTTAGTGTGGGCGGAAGCCTTGTCTGTGGGGGATGAGGGGGGACACCTGCAGGAAGGGGCCGACGTACTGGGCACAGGTGGACAGCATCAAACCGAGCGTGTTTAATTCTTCTACATGCACTTCAAGATCACAGCAAGAGTGAGCTAGAATATCGAAACAGAGAAAAGAGCTTCCATGCAAGAGATCTAAGTCACAGGTACAACAATGCAAACAACTCAAACTGGAGGTTAAACTAGGGCTCGCGACTGCGCCAGCACCGGGAGATTCTGAACGACGACAGCAGAAGGAGGGAAGCAGAGGAAGAAGGGGAGAGGAGGAAGACAACAAGCACTCTACAGGGGGTTGAAGCCGGCCACAGGGAGAGAGCCTCAAGTGGCCGCCTTTCTTTTTACGTCTCTTCTTCATCCTCAACCCTCAGCTCTGCTGATTTTGCTGGCGGTTCAGGGCGTAGCTTGTAAAGACAAAATTGTAGTCGTTGAATTGAGCCAACTGGCGGTCGAGGCGCTTGTAGCCCTCGAGCTTCTGGGCAGAAGAAAAGACACTGCGACATTTGGAGCTCTGCAGGGGCAAGTCGGAGGAAAAAGAGCATATTTACTCAGTGTCAAACTCGATTAAAATCACTTTGAATGAAAGTTGGCTTTTGTTTCAAAACATGCCTGATTGACAAAAAGCGTAGTCACAAATTTTCCTGGCTTGAACACCTCCACCACTTTCCTGACCAGATCATCATACGATGTCTGGGAAAGGTTGGTTTCGAAGCTGACATAGGAGAACTCCGGCTCTGGGGTGATGTGGATGGTCCAGTAGGTTCCCTAAAGTAACAAGTGGAGCCAAATTACAGATTTTTTTTTTTTAATTATCAGCAGAGGTGGCTGCTTAAACAAAGAGACACTTACATCAGCCTTCATGCCATTCATTGAGTATCCACAAGGGTTGAACATCGTGGCATCAATCACAGAACCTGGTATCAGGTCATGAATTCCACTCATCTGTGTCAAGACAAGAAAAACCGGTCAACATCAACCTTTCAGTTCTGCTCATGTCAAGCCCTGGCCTAATCATTCCCACTGTCTCCTGAGGGCCTCTGTGTGCGAATTACTGTTGACATTACGCTGCATACTGTTGACAAGGTACACATACATACATACATACATACATGGTGTCTACTTACACGAGTGACATCACTTGCAGAAACACCATCTTTCATGTAGAACTGGTCCATAATGGCTGGATCAAGGTCACTCATCAGAACTTCCAGTGTCTGATCTGCGTGCTTGTTCTCCCAGTACTCTGGCAAGTCCAAGGTGAACAGGTACCTGTTGCGGTGAAATAAAAGCGGCAAGAGAACGTGGCACTCAGTTCAAACATGACAATGTCGAGGAATTTCTAAAAGACCTTTCACACAAACACCCACTTTACAGACTTGATCAGCATATATGATCTCCAATATGCGCCAGCATTAAAAATGGTTTTCAAAGTGGGAAAAATGCTTGGACTACAGTTTTTAAATGGTGTAATTACATAGTTTGTCCAATGGAGGGCAGTCTGTTATTAAATAAATAACTGTTTACTGTTTAAGTCTGTTAAAATGTAAGATATGCTGCCTCCATTACATTTCTTTGTCACAAGTATTACAAAATTAAACCAGTGTTACACGTGTCTAGCTTCCATTCTGCTACTACCATCAGTACCTGTGTTGCATTTGTGCTGGTGTTACGGTCACTGTAGCACGGCACTTCTCATCTCCCACTCCACTGCGGCAACACAGTATGCCTTGGATAATTTCTTGACCATGTTTTTTCCTTTTTTGTTCATTTAGTTCTGGCACAATCTTCGTCCCGAAGTGGGGGTGGGTGGGGGGTGGGATCCGTACGGATCACCGATCAAATGTATCCATTGCACCACTACAATATATCGGATACTGGAATTTTCTTGCTCCCTAATAGAGTTGTCTATCCCAAAAATCCCACATCAGTAGGGCCCCAACAATCATGAGCTGTGTCCCAGATCGCATACTTTTGGACTAAACACTTCATATTTTGAGTGCAGAAGTGCACCAAGTGCATTCACACTGAAATGTGAAATTGAGGTGTACTACTCACGCACTCAAAATGGTCCAAAAATTGAGTGTGGAACGATGGACACTTCACACCCTCAACACACGCCATATTGGTGACGTACAGGAAGTCATGTCACAAACTTCTCAACTTTCGAAATGGAGTCAGGGCATTACAGCCAAGGATTTTCACACACCACCCACTGGGCAACTGTGAATGTCGCCACGTTGCACAGATGCAAGTTACACATGTTTTTTTGCCGTTAGTGTGCTAGCTAATGTTAGCATCCGCTATCTAACATCTGCTAGCTAGCTAACATGCTCCTAGCTATGGCGACACATTTTAATCAGGCATTAATGTTGTGGTGTGAGTTTGGTTTGTGTGTGATATCTTGTCGACTTTACTGTGGAACATTCTTATACAAGCTAAATGAACGAAATAGTGTCAGAAAATAGCTGTCACATATTTGTGAAAGTCGTAGAAGAGGTTGTTGGAAAAAAAAAAAAAAAAAAAAAGTTGTCACTTCCCATGAGTGCAAAACGGCAGCGTGCAATTTGGGACAATACTACCCCGGTCGAGATTAGTGCACCACACAGTAAGTGTACTGCATTAAAGTGTACTGTATTTAAGTATACTAACCAAAGTATGCGATTTGGAACACACAAAAGGTCTGTGCTAAAATCAAAACGTCATTTAGCAATATTGTGCGATGGCTGGACAATGAAACTTGCAGAAGTTTTAAGCAGTGTGTGAAAATGTGTGACGCTTACCAGCAGTCAGAGTTCAAACGTCCCATACAGTAGGCTGCGCCATCTGGAAGAAGCAAAAATAAAGGTTTGTTGTAGTTGCTCTTGGTTACTGTTAACATGAAACTATCTCAGGATACATGGAACTGCATGTATTATGAGTCCTAGAGCCTAAAGCAGCTCTTCAGCCTTCCTAGTCACACATCAGATTATGCTTGGGCAAACCTAAAGAGGCGCTGTACTGTTTCGGTCTCTTTACAATGAATTTGTCAGAGCAGTTTTCAAAATGGACATTGGCGACAAAAAAAAGGAGGGTAAAGTTAAGATTATATGATGTTACATACTTGGGAAAATCTGGCTGAGAAAATCCACTTCCTCCTGGAAGTTTCGATGAGGGAACTCCTGATGGGTTGGCTTCATAAAGTTCTTGCGGGAGTAGAAGAAATTCTGCAAAAAAGAACAATTACATCTTTGAAAGATGAACAACAGCAGGCATCAGCCGAAAGCTAGAAGTGTGTTTGTATTTCAGTGTCTGACACAAACACAGAGCGTGCTATGTCTTTACTTTTACTCAAATTGCTGCGTCCTACCTCTATGGCATCGAAACCGCAGTACTCCCTGGCGAGTTCCAGCAGAGGCACCAGTGCTTGCAGTAAGAGGGTGGTTCCGCATGTCTTCAAAATGAAACGTCTCTTGGAGACAAACATGCTACTCTCACTTTGGAAAGGGAGAAGTACAGGATTGGTGTAAAACATCCATACTATGATTAAATGTATGTGCCACCACATAATTTATTAATCTTGTGATGTTTAAATGCTGGTTCTCCTTCAATTTGTATTATTCTACTCTTGAAATTCACACTGTCGGTGTATAGTAGGTACTACATACTCCGTTCCCTGACTTTCCACAATGACTGTTATTCAGGATGTAATATATTTGCCCATGGCTCTGTCTCATTACCTGTGACACAGACTGTGCACAGGTGACCGCTGTCTAATCCTGCATGCCTTCCAATCAGTAGGAAAACAGAGGAGACACATGATAAATAAATAAGCAGCACTCACCTGAGTATATAAGCTTCCTGCTTGTCAGACCTTGTCACACTTATGATCAAACAATGCACATTCTCCAAAAGCTTGTCCCACTCAAACCTAAAAAGAGAAATGAAAAGCAACATCAAGCATTGTAGTATTAAATTACCATATTTTATTCCACTTCTTTCCAATTTGGAAGAGAATCCGTAAGGAAGAAAACTTTGCTAATTAAAAAGAAAATATTCATTCACACTGATGAGTCAGGGGAGTCGTTTTAAATTCCATCATAACTAAGAAAGCCCTCAGCCTTCTTTGTTACACCCCGTAGAGAGTTTCAAGGATTCCCTGAAAATGACGTTGCTAGGTCAATTTAGCAATAATCTCAGTTTGATGTGACACAGACATCTTTGTCGTCTGCCCACTGAAATAAAGGAAATGTATACACTGATTTGACCTGAAAGTCAGAGGTGAGGGGAACATTACGATAAAGTGCTGCAGTTATGAGAGCACCACAGACGATACAGTCCGACTGACAGGTGGAAGGTGGTTGCTGAGTGCAGGAAAGCTGCAGGATAACGTGCATTTGTATTGTTTGAACACTGGTTCTGATTCGCGGTTCCTGGGTAACATGAAAATTACAGGCTGGGGCAGACAACATAGTCAGCACTCCACTCGACAACAGAAGGGCTGCTTTGCTACTGCTACCCCCCTCCCCCCACCACTCTAAGACTGCTGCAGTGCAAATGCAGCTGCGTCACGATCTCTTTACAACCTTGGAAGGGCAACCCGGACCCATTCAGAGCATCCAGTGGGAACCAAAGCACAGCCTGGGCGGGTAGAGAAAGACCGTGAGGAGGCCAGTGCTCAATGGGGAATTCACCAGCAGCCAATGTTGTATAGTTCACCCCCTGAGAGACAGACAGGGCTGCATGAATTGGCAGCCTTTTCTGGGAGACCTCTGAACGACAAATGTTTCCGTGACTAGACTGTCAGCACCACTTCACTAACAGGAAATGATAGCGCCGGCCAGAAAGTGTGTACAGCGAGTCATTTGCATGCTGACTTGTAAAATTGAACAGCTTTTGGCCACCTGTTTCATGCATTTTAAATGCGCATACACAAGACTGAGCAGAAGTGACAAATCAAGCATTTATTTTTAAGGAGAAGTGGTGGACCGCAGCTTAATGCTGGAGAAGGAGTATCTGCAAAATCTTGCTGTCACTGAATCTCTCACTCATTCACTTAGCCTCCATTCCACCAAAACTTCGGGTATTTAGTAGGGATAATAGCTCAGACAGGTTCATTCTGACTTCTTTCTTCAATGATTATATTGTTGCTTTGTTTTTTTCCCTCTCTTTCTGAAAAAAAGAAGCAATTCAATCATTTAGTAGGGATGCCACAATTCTCAATATGATCTGTACGGTACACCATCCACGGTTCAATGTGCACTCTGAAACTGCAGTATTTCGGTTATGCATAAAGTTTTATGTAACTCGTTTTAATGCGTTTCTCTCTGGATAGGTTCTGTCGGAGCTTCAGATCAGTCCGTGAACGCACCGTGTGTCCCGCCTCCCAGCCGACTGCAGTGACTCGTTTCACACAGCGAGCGGCGTTCAGGAGCAGAGTTTGAGGAAGCAGCTTCTCTTTCAGCACCGGTCTGGTTCTTTTTTCCTCCTGATGTCTGTCGGAGAAACGCCGATTTTTAACGTGAAACAGCGGAAATGTGTTTTACCGACCAGTCCGTTTACTTTTGACAGGAGTCGATCTCTGCCTACAGTCGACAGTTACCAGCACAGCGCGCGAGCCCAGCAGCTAACAGCTCATTGGTCCAAACGAGCTAAAGAGAAAGATGTCTGCGTGCCGTCCAACGGTTCATCTTAGCTCGCTGCAAATTTAAACTCTTCCAAACTCTTGCTGCCAACAACCAGCCCCTCCTCTAGCAGCTCCGTCACAGACAGCAGAGACTCGCACTGAACCGTTCTGTCCAAACTTCACCGAGAATTGTTTCATGTCACCAACATGCTTTGATTTATCGACACTTTAGATGTTTCCAATGAGATATTATTGGTTTATTAAGAACCAGTCTGAAATGCACTAAGAATTACCAAAGCACTGAGCCTCATCTGTGACAATTAAAAAAAAATTATATTACAGAGAAGCATATGTCCCACAAAAAGGTAAAGAGCACCAAAAAATTTAATAAATGTAGACAGAATACAGCCTTATAATAGACACACTTATTTATTTTACATTTTACAATACAGGAGAGTGTGTCTGAATGGATTTTCTTAAGCTAATAGCCAAACAAGGAAATAATTTTAGAAAAAAATAGCCTACATAGCTTACGCACAAAATGCACACCCAACTGAACCGAAACTGTGTCCCAAGAAGCGAGGTTCGTATTGAACCTTGGGCGGCTGCATTGTGGCATTCCCGGTATTTAGGAGGGGAAAAAAAAGAATAGGGTGGGTTTGGAAGGCTTCAGTTAACCAGGTGGCCTCTGATGTGGACATACCACAAACCAAAACTCTACAGTTTAAATCCGGATGAGGACCCTTGTTGCAAGCCAGCCCTGCTTCATTCCCATGGCAACTTAACAATGCTGCACTTTGTTCAGGAAACACAATTGGTTTAAGTAACACAAATGCCATCTCAAAAATGGAGAAACACCAGTTAACTGTTATTGTACCATCAGTAAGTGTTTAATTTTACGTATATTTGCAACTATTCAAGGAAATGCAGGCCTGAATTTACCCTATGGCCTTTGGACATTTGCTTAAAACCTGTCCAACATTTACATGGAGGCACAACTACTGACAACTAGCTGAGTCAAAGAAATGCACGTGCACTGCAGAAGTTGACAATCGGAGTAGATTAGGGGTACACTGATTGCAATTTTCTTGGCAAATCCTGATTACCGATTTCGTAAAAAGTCTGACTTGCTGATAGGGATTTTTGCTGAATCACATTTTCTTTCCCCCAACGATAATTCACTTAAAGAAAATTCCCTTTCACTTGGTCAGTCAATCAGCTCAGTCCAGTCAGTCTGTGGATCCAGTCTGGATCCAGTTTTGTCTGCTGTATGTGCACGACGGCTTCCTTGAATCAGCATAGCAGTGTCGATGGAGCAGTGAATAATCCAGGTATAAAATGGAGATTTACATAACAGCTGGAGGCGGCTGAACGACTGTGCTGGAAGGGATTATATAAACTTACTTTAGGGTCCTTAGTGCAGTAAATGATGGTGCTGCTGAAATGTGGTGCTTCTCCTCAAGTCTCCATGTGAAACTTTCACACTGACGACATGCTGTTTGTGTTTCGCTCATTATGGCCGTAACAGTGTTTGGCTGTGGGGCTCTGACACATCATGAGGCACCATGTGCAACGTCAACCAATGCACGCATATAATGGGCTACACAGAGAAGGTCCAGCCAAGCATCAAGGCAAAACAAGTCTCCCATCGGTCGGTGCACATCTAGAGTAGATGACCAGTCTCCTAGGGGGACATGTCAGTGTCTGACATCTTTCATGAATACTGGTTAGTTAATGGTGGGTGTTTGCTTTGCACTTTTTAAGAGTGTAAAAAGGCACGCACATCCAAAAAAAGTCCGACTAGGTGCAGGACAGAAGCAAAAGTTCAAACATGGAAAATAGAGTCCGCACACTAGATAAAGCCCAATAATTTCAATGGTTATCTCTGCACAAGATGTGACATTTTGGGTCACAGCCCTTCATCAGACATTGTGCTCTGCACTTTGAGATTATATGTCCCTCATCTGTCACAACGACCAACTTTTGAAACCCCTCATACAAAATGTGTAAGTGCTACAAAACTACGACACTGTCAACCAGTAGTCGCACTGTCTGAATGTGGTGGATGGCAATTAGTTTTTATTCCTCACAAAGAATGAAACAACACAATAAGCATGCTGCAAGCTCAAACCAAACATGCTAGCTTTTCAGTCATGCACCGTCTTAGGTTGTGACTAAGGCCACCATATTGAGGTATTAGAAGTGAGTTTGTGTGTTTGGAGTGTAGCTGTGAGCAGCTCCGTAGGTCGCTCTGTCGGTCAACACAAATTCCCCACTCTTCTGCTCGAGGAGGCCGAAATTTGGCATGGACATCAAGTGTGCGTGAAGGTGCAGGGCTACAGACTGTGACCAAATGGTTGTATTTTGTGACCATTTTTTTAAACAGCGCAAGTTTTTTTTTAACTTTTTTACAACTACTTGCACATCAACTACCTGCAAAACGAGGAGGGAGTCCACCTCTGTAGGCCTATGGCTGAGATCACACTGAGACATGTCGCAGTAGGCCCAGCCAATCCAAAACGCCATCTGAGTCCATGTGGGGAAAAACCCCTGGGAGCGCCTAATGGTCCTGTTCGTGGCCGTAACTCTGGAGCTGTCGGTGAGGGAAGAATTAACTTTTTGGGGGTTGTCCCTCAAACCCCTCCACCTTGGTCTGCACCGAAGTCACCTCAAAAAGCAAGAAAGCAGAAAACACCTGCGGGAGCGCAGCACCGGGGCTGCAGGAGTCGGAGGCTGTAAGTGACACTGACGAGCGCTGTGATGTCACCTCTTGAGCTGAAGAGTTGACTTTTTTTTTTTTTAAACTTTCACACAAACCCTAAAACTGCTAGAAAAATGTGTGCCATTTGCAATGTTCAACAGCTGTTTGTCTGTGCACATCAGTACTGTAATATCGGGCTCACAGTTATCAGAGTTTCTCTCTTTGTAATGTTACCAGATCAATAAACACCTGCACTCGATAAAAAGCTTGCATGCTGTATTTAAACAGTACACTGTGTCAAGCAGAGACACACAAATCATTTCTACTAAGAAGAAACTTTGATATTCCTGATTTACTAGTATTATCTTTTTTTTTTTATTTGTGCTGATCTGGAAGTTATTAATTAACCCAGGACATAATTAAAGTGTCTTTTGTATTTAGGAGGCTAAATGGTTCAGTAAAATTTTACATTTGGTCACTTTTATTAATGCTCAATGGTTAGCCTAACGAGTGACTTTTTTTTTAAACTGGTTAACAGACTTACCTACTCTCTCTGACTTAAAGGTTGATCATGTAGAATGGAGCAGAATACCGCCATCTAGTGTGTCGAGGTCATAGTCGCAACGACAAATAATTTCAGCAGTCGAGTTGCCAGTTTCGTTGCAAAGCGTGTCAAACCATCAGCCTGCACCATGTCAAACGATGAATCATACAGGGTGACGACTAATTTCCACTAATCATTTCATTTTCCAACAGTATTTAAAGTTAGCCTAGCTATAGGTCTGTATATGTTGCTATGTGTGGTATTTAT